>JALRMF010000245.1:0-73165 GCA_026120015.1 Dendrostoma leiphaemia | reverse complement strand
ATCTTGACCCCCCCTTTTCTTCCCTCCCCCCCCTCTCCCCCCCATCCCACACAAAACCAAAAAAACCCCCCCCCCCGCGCGGGGGGGCTGCAAAAGTGCTATCCGGTTGCGGGCGACGTGAGCAAGCAGCCTGTGAGTGCTTCGTGCGGTCGAGGAGATGATTCCACAACACTGGGAACGCCACAAAAGCAAAGATCCTGCTGGAAATAATCAGAGATGGAGCCAGGGGAGGGGAGGGAGGTAGTCGACCGGAGAGACCGGAGAGTAATGGGCCGAACATCCCGAGATTTAGCATCCCATCCACCGTTCGTGTCCTTCCCGAAGATCCCCGATGCCAGAAAAGTAGGCAACACCAAAGTGCTCGTCTTTGCTTCAAGGGGTAGCTGCGTGGTGGGGTTGAGCTTTCCCTGCTTTCTTTGATGAAAGAGCTTGACTTTCCAGTCTCGCAGAAGGACAAGAATCTGCCAGCACCGCAGCACGATGGATCAGAACCCCTGCTGCTCTTGCCACAAGCAAAGATACCTAGGGAGCTACGCCATAAATGGAGCTAGGGCAGAGCTCCACTTCTGGTTTATATTCAGGATACATACACATATGCTCGACAAGAGATCACTGAGTTGAGAACCTCGGTACGAACGACAAGGTCCTCAGCGCAGGCCTTAGGGAAGGAGAGTGTGTACGGAGCAGCTCTGGAGTGAACCGGGGGTTGCAGGGTGTTGGGCTTTCCAAGGTCCAGCGCCTGTCCTGGTGTTGAGCCTGGTGTTGAGCCTCGACGGGGAGTGGTAGCTTGCTCGATGTGGAAGTTCTGAGCGTAGCAAGCACCATCGACGGCGTGTGAAGACAGGACGAGCTGCTGCTGTGCGGCGGCGGCGGAGAGTGCGAAAGGCTTGGAGAATAAAGTTGGTCGCAGGAGAAGAGACGTCAGGCGGCGCCCAAACCTTGATTCGGCGTGATCAAAGAAGAAAGGGAGAAAGAAGAGAAAACAATCAGGCTCATAGAAATTTGGAATTGGTCTCACGGGGAGGGGAGGTTTGGTCTTGATGCCTCAAATCTTCAAGTGTGGGAGGCGGGAACTTGGTATGACCGGTCGGGCATAAGGTCAAAGACGAAGTGAGGTCCAACATTAAGTGTTCAATGTTGGTAGTTCAAGCCACGGGAGTCTGGACTACGTAATTGTGGCTGAGGGGCCCCAGTCGCTGGGATTTAAGGTTATGGGGAAGGTTGCAGCCGGAGATCGGAGAGGATGCACATGTGCCGGGCGGCAGCCCACAGGCAGTTCAGGGAGGGGGTGGTGGGATCAAATGGGCGTGTCCTGGGCGCGTTGGGGGCGCGTCGGGCCCGCTGGGAGTCCATATGTCCGGTTTGGGCCCAAGCGTCCCCTGGGTGGTTGCCCAGGTGTGACTGATTTGAGAGGGACAGAGACCACCCGTCACCACTCTGTGCAGTCGTCCGCTTTCCACCCCTGGTACTTGCTTACCTAGCACATTTGCACGTACCTCGGCAGGTACCGTACCGCGGGGTTGAGGGTCAGCTCATCAGGTCCACCACGGGAGAGAGAGGAGGGTTAGACAGGAATAGACAGAGTATTACTTGAATATGTTATGGTACAAAGTATATACGTCACTTCGCCGGTCTAATCACCTCACCCCGGGGTTTGAAGGTGTTCCGTAGCACTGCGTGCGCCCTGCCATGTCGACTTGTGATTGCGATTCGGCACGACTTGGCCTAGGCGACTTACCTACTACCTAGCATTTGATGCATAATCTGCGGCCATACGCGACACCTCGTGTCGGATTGACTTCACCTTCTTTCCAGCAATCTACATACTCTACCACAACAAAAATCTCAAACTCTCATTCTGACAATAGCGTCGTGACAACGCAAGACCACAGGGGAGAAACCGACGACGCAGGCAAGATGGCGTCAGTCGACTATGCCGAATATTGCCATCAAGGGGCACAGTAAGTTCGACTTCGTGGTTATTTATTAGTTATTGTCATTTTTCTTATTTTTCTCATTTCCTTTTTTCCTGGTCTCCCCTCCTTCAGGACACCTGGGCAACTTATGCCCGATCCTATTGTCATCTTGGTCAATTTTATTGTGTTGTACTATTCTGCTATATGGCTCTTGCGTGCCCTTTTCTTGCCTTTACATTGTCAGATAACTATTCTTGCCCATTGTCCCCATTGAGAGAGAGATAGGCTTGAGAGGCTCGCTACAGAGAAGGATGCGCCGGCTCTGCCCCCTGGTTCCATCCTACTTTACCCACTTTAGGCCCTTGCGATCGTCTCTCCCCCCCCCCCACCCCCCGCAAACGCCTCCTTCCATGCTTCGAAATTCCCGATCCCCCCAGATTCCAGATTCTAGCCCCCAGACCCAGACCCAAGCTGCCAGGCCACCCACCTACCTCCTGTCTGTTGACCCCATCACAGCACTGCTACTGTCAGTGCTGCTGCTGCAACTGCACCGCGGTCCTCACCAACACTGGCAACCGCCCGCCCTGGGATCTCAAACACCAACATTCTGGACAAAGCGAGTCGGGGTGTCTTTACCGAATCAACGTCTTTCTACGTCTTCATTCCATTCCTCTCTCCTTCTTTGCATCTGTCATCCCTTGCGTTGCATCCATAACTACCTACCTAAGTACTTGATCCTTCGTGGCCCGTCCGTCATCAACTGACCGACCCACTCTAAAAAAGACGGCTCGGCTCGGGCGCCGGCAGCCCTACTTCGACGTCGTCACCAAGATCGCCTCGTCCCGCTCCTCCTCCCCCTCCTAGCCTGTCCCCTTCTCTCCGCCATTCGCCTCCTGCCGCCCCTCCTCCGCGGAACATCGTCACCGTCTTCACCCACCGTCCCAGGAAGACCAGCTCTGGCAGCCTGAGCGCCCCCTCTCGGCACACCTATCCAACCGGCATCGCCAGAACCTGGTACTCGACGCCCATCACCGCCCCTCGACCGTCCGTCCCAACTCTGGCCCAGCCACGTTCACGATCTTCCGACGAGAGCTACCCGCTGACCCCGATCTCTGCCTCCTTCCGCGATTCGATCCCGTCTTCTGCAAGCCAGTCACGACACCACTACTACAGCCCGCCCACGTCGCCCGAGTCGGCCGCGTCCAACTCCCACCTTCGAAATACATCTAATACCTCGACCACGCCGGCGTCCAAGACAAAGTTCAAGATGCCGTTCAGGGACCGGGTCGCTCGCCGCTTTGGCGAAACTGTAAGCGCTCCTGCCTTCACTTCAGGTTCAGATTCAGAGTTCGGTCTCCTCCTGCCAGAGCAGGTCTCTGGCCTCTCCTCTTTCTCTTCTCCAGAGCAGTCACATGTGGCCGGTTGTGTCGGTATCCACTACCGGGTCTTTGACGACTCCGACAATGTGGGCCGCGACGACCAGGAGGACCTGACCAGTCGGGTCGCAAGAGACAAGTTCGTGCGCAGGGCTCTGGGTCCTCGGGCCAGCAAGACCAACAAGGTCACCAAGAACGTAAAGAAACAGTCTGGTTCGCAGAGGCCCAAGGGTACCAGCAGCCGTCGAGCTTCGGCCTCCACCGGCTCGTCTCCTGCCTCTGCCACCAACACCACCACTCGCTCCACCCGTTCTTCTGCACGTTCGTCTCTGTCCACCAGCGTGTCTCCCCCAATTAGCAATGATGCTGTCTCCAACGATCTTCTGGGCTCTACTGCCGGCCGGTTCGGTGGCAGGGTCACCCGATCAAGCACAAGGTTGGCGAATGCTGATATGGACGACAAACAGCTGAACCCTACGTCGCCCTACCTCTCATGTGAGTACCCGCCCTCGGTACCTTGGTGGTGCTATTCCCCCAAAATGTGTCACCACACTTTGTTGGCTGATTCGACATCTCACAGACCACGATGTCTGCCGTACGCGACTATCCTCCAGCCACTCCCTCCTCCGCACCCCCCCGACCGCTGACATATGATAGTGACGTACGAGGACATCAAGGCGCTCAGGAATGACTGGCTGACGGACAACGTGCGTACACAATTAAAACCCTTCTTTTACATCTTGTGCCAACTGCTGACATTTTCTATGTAGAACATTTCCTTCTGGGAGGAGTTCGTTCCCCTCCAGATATCCCTATTGTGAGGCTCGTAGCTAACAGACCTCGGTCTCATTAGGTGGCTTGAACGCGAGATCCTTCCCAAATACCCTCAGGCGCGCATCACTCTTCTCCGGCCATCAATGACCTATCTCCTCATGCGCGAGCGAAAGCCCGACAACCTCCGCGATGTACTACCCAACATGTCCAAGGTCACCCACATCTTCATGCCCATCAACGATGCCGCCTCGCGGACTCAGCCCGACGGCTCGCACTGGTCGCTGCTCCTCGTGTCCAAGATCGACGGCGTCGCCTTCCACTACGACTCGCTAGGGGGGGCCAACAACACCGACGGCCTGCGCGCGACGGACCAACTGTCCAAGTTACTCGGGGTTCCACTGCGCTACCAGGCCATCGGCGACTGCCCCCAGCAGGAGAATGGTAACGACTGCGGAGTATTTGTGTGTATCCTCATGCGGCACCTTCTGGTTAAGAGGCTGCTGAACGCCAACGCCCGCGAGAAGGTCAGCATGAGCATGAGCAATAAGATGATCGATGCCGGCGGTGCACGTAAGGAGATGACCAAAATCATCGAGAGTCTGCGTAGGGAGGGCGAGAGGAGGAGGAGCGCGAGCCCGTTCGCCAAGAGCGAAGGTGCGCCACGGATTGACTAGTAGGCAGTCTCGCAGACAGTTCAACCGCAACATGGCACGAGGGACTCTCGGCCCGCGACAACCTATGATGAGGTGTCGCTCGGTGAAGGAACTGCTCTGCTGCGCAGAATGATTTACGACACGGACTCCTTGGTCTGTACACAGCCCCAGGCCAGGGGCAGCATTGCACGGCAGCAGGCGTTCTGTGAGGGGTTGGTTTCGCGAAACAGGACCACGGGATGCAAGCAGAGGCGTTGTGCGAAGTCCTGGGAAGGCAACAAAGCTGTGGAATCAGGCATCCATGGCTAAGCAACCGAGCCGCGATTTGAATGGAATGGCCAGCAACCCCGGATGATCTGCAAAGTCGAGAGCCATCTGTTGTGGGAGGCTTTCTGGTGGTTTCTGGCATTGAGCCGAACATCGTTTCACCGTTGTTCGAGGACGGTTGCACAAGATCTTGCGATATCAGGTTGCGTATTGACTACGAGACGAGCCTGGATATCTGGCTTGAGGATGAGTCCACTGCAGGGTAGAATATGATGATGGAACAATGGCAAGCTCTAGATGCCCTTCTGAATGAAACAGCACTTCTGTTCCCTGTGGTCGCGTCTATGAGAGGTCCAGTGCCATGTCGATGCCTCTTTGCCTGCTTGTCCATCTTGTCGCTGCAGGGCCGTGTTGCCCTCCAAACACAGAAACACCATGGTTGACTCGATAATGGGGCAATCTGTCCTGTCTGTGTTTCTGGTTCCAAGGCCGGGTTCACGCCTTCAAATTGTTGACTGGGTGCAGAGGGGCTATAGACCTTCCCAAGACATGCCCTCCTCTCCCGAACTCCCGGGTCATTGGATGGTGCTCGAGTATCAAGGTCGGACGACACGAAAATTGGCCCTTCGAAATCGCCATGTTGAGAAGGCGTGCCTTTTCACGTAGCGTTTGAACCAGTGGCCCTGCTCGCAAACGCCGGATTCTGCTCCATCGTCGCCGATATAAACCCCCTCAGCGCCGCAAAGCGGTTCGCCGCCGATCTTGTTGGTGCCTGCTTGGGCTGCTCCTCCTCTATGCCGTCCATCGCCGCGTCCGCCGGACCTTCCGCCGGCACCGTCGTCTTCGTCGCGGAGGCGGTGGCCGAGGCCTCCTTGACGCTCGAGAGCTGCGCCAGGTTGACGCCGAACCGCTCCATCTCGCCCCGGACGACCCTCTCCTTCTTCCTGAGCGCGCCGGGCCGGGACCGCAGGCTCCTGTGGCGGATCTTGCCGTCCAGCTCCGCGCGGCCGCCGCCCACCTCGTCCGCCGTCAACTGCGGCAGCGCGTCGGCGAGCCCGCCCAGCGCGGGACCGGCGGCGGACCCGAGGAGTCCCCCCTCGTCGGCTCTATTTCTCTGGCGGGCGTGGCGCTTGGCGTTCTTCCGGCTGGCCTTGGAGGAGGAGGATGATGGCTTGGTGATGCGCGAGACGAACGAGGCGTGCTTGATGCGGTGCTTGTCTGCCTTGGTCGAGAGGAAGGTGTCGGTCACGGCCGAGTCCGGGCGGTGGACCTTGCGCGGGGCGAGCGGGTTGGCGAGGCGCTCGGTCGCTTTGAGGCGGAGGGTTTTGCGCTTGGAGGGGGCGACGGGAGCCTGGAGGGGGAAGAGGTTGGGCTGGTTAGACTAGGGAGAGGAAGACGAAGAGGTCGGAGCACGGATTAGAAGCTTACCATTGTGAATGTTGGTCTCTGCAAGAGTGTTTGAAGCCTTTTATGGCAGCGGGAAGTGTGTTGGATTGGAGGGCGGTGGATAAGTATTTTGGAGCGAGTTCGAGGATGGGCGTTGCATGTCAGGATTGGCAATTGCCAATCGAGAATCGTTGTCAGAGACAGGGCCCACCAAAAAGTTCGATGATCACCGCGCCGATAGAACTCGATAGCAGGGGTTCCAATGACGGCCGCCGCTGGGAGCCCCTGGTCCGCGCTAGCCAGGGATAAGCTCTACCGGCCTGCCGTGCTGAATCCTACCCCGGATTCTGATCTCAAAGCCCTGCTGGAGACCTCTCTCTGGACCAGACCCCTGCACGGTTGAATGCCACCAACAACAACGCCTACACCTTCCTATGGAGGCCACAGCTGCCAAGAGCGCAGAGCAGCTGCGCTCGCAGATCACAAAAGCCGAGGCGGAACTCCAGGCCCTGAGGGAGCAACTCGCCCACGTCGAGGCCGAGGAGGCCCGGCAGAAGAGCCGTGTCCAAGAATACGGCCATCCGGTGTGGAAGTGGCCTTTGAGCAGTGCCGAGTATGAGCGATACGGGCGGCAGCTCATCCTGCCGCAGGTGGGCATTGGAGGTGAACACCGCCCTTTCAGACGCCCCGAAGTCTGTTGGCGTTCCCCTAGCTAATATGTGTATATAAAATGGCAGGCCAGAGACAGCTGAAAGGCTCCAAGGTCCTCATCGTTGGCGCCGGCGGCCTGGGTTGTCCGGCAGCGGCATACCTCGCCGGCGCTGGGGTGGGCACGCTGGGCTTCGTGGATGGGGATTTCGTCGAGCCAAGTAATTTGCACAGGCAGATTGCCCACTCGACGGCGAGGGTGGGAACATTGAAGGTCGATAGTCTTGTTGCCTATTGTAAAGAGTACGTGTTGTGTTGTGTGTACTCTACGCACGCCTCTTTTGCCCGTTTCCACTTTGCTTGATACTCACGCACCTTGACAGCCTCAACCCGCTGCCAAATTATGTCCCGCACCGCGAGCACCTCAGCCCTGAGAACGCAGAAGACATCGTAAAGGACTACGACCTCGTCCTCGACTGCACCGACCACCCGACCTCCCGCTATCTCATCTCAGACATCTGCGTCCTCCTGCAAAAGCCCCTCGTCTCTGCCTCCGCTCTGCGCGCAGATGGCCAGCTCATCGTGCTCAACACCCCGCCCGCGCCCCAGTGGGAGGCCACCACGGCCAGCACGCCCCCACCTGCACCCCCTTGCTACCGCTGCATCTTCCCCAGGCCGCCCCCGCCCGAGGCCGTGACCTCGTGCGGCGAGGGCGGCATCCTGGGCCCCGTGGTCGGCGTCATGGGCGTGCTGCAGGCGCTCGAGGCGATCAAGATCATCTCGGCCGGCCTGCACCACCACCACCACGCCGCGTCGTCGTCTGACTCGCACCCCCAGCAGGCTGCTGCGGCGGCGGCGCCACAGCAGCCCAACACTCACACGAACACTTTACCCACGCCCACTCTGCTGCTCTTCTCGGGCGGGGACCAGATTGGCGCGCAGGCGTTCCGGTCGCTCCGGATGCGGAGCAGGAGGAAGGAGTGCTTCGCGTGCGGGGAGGGGAGCCGGGCAAGGCTGACGTTCGAGACGCTGCGGAGCGGGAGCCTGGACTACCTGGCGTTCTGCGGCGGCGCGAGCGCGCCGGTCAAAGTGCTCGCGGAGGAGCAGAGGGTTACCGCTGCGGAGTTTGACGAGCGGCGCAGGAAGGAGGCGGCGGGACGGGGAGGGCACGTTTTGATTGACGTCCGGGAGAAGGGGCTCTTTGACATCGCTAGCATCGACGGTGCCGTCAATATTCCTTACTCGGAGATACAAAGCACCGCGAGGAGGAAGAGCAAGGCGGCGGACAGTGATGGTACCTTTCCGGACTGGATGCCCGCGGGGTTGAGAACAGGAAATGAGCCTGTCTATGTCGTCTGCAGGGTCGGCAACGACTCTCAGCTTGTGGCACAGCAGCTCGTCGACAGCGGACTGGGCGAGAACGGCCGCTGGATTGGGGATATCAAGGGCGGGATGAGGGCCTGGAGAGACGAGGTCGATAAGACGTTGCCGTTCCTGTAGAAGCAAGAGATGAGGCGCTCAGTCACATCTTAGGCACATGGCCACTGACTAGGGGCAAATAGGTCAATACGACAATATTGCTGCAGCTAGCAGCCAGCACATTTGCGTTGAGATGGTCGGCGACCCATGGAGATGCGTTCTTCAGATTCCTCAGCACGATGTTGATGGTATGCTGTTGTACGTACAAGTACAATCACGGAGAGACGCTTAACGCCAGCAAGACAAAAATGCGGTCCGATCGCCGTATTCTTACACACTTTTTTCCTGTTTGCACCTGGTGCCGTCGACTGGCGATTTTGCTTCCTACGACAGGTCTCACAGATGATGAGCCTCCACCTCACTTGCTGGGCGCTTATATGAAGGTGGTCCGCTTCTTGTTGTACGCCCGCTGGTCCTTGAGCCATTGTCTGTAGCCAGCGACGCTGGAGACCTTCTCGCCGTAGAAATCCGGGACTGTACAACATGGTCAGCGTTCGAGCTGCTGGCAGTTGAAAATAGATGCTGGGCATACCTGGGTTGCCAGTCGAGGCGTTGGATGGGTCCACGCGATTCTTCTTGATCCGCGCAAAGAACTGGCTCTCCTTCTGCAAAGTCAAAACATTGTTAGCACCCATCCCGAAGATCAGCCCATCATCACCAGACAAGAAGATACTCACGACCGTCATCGGCACCTTGTATTTCCTATTGATCAGGTAAAACACCGCGCTGCCCAGGCTCGGCCCCGCGAGCCAGCCGAGCGCCACGAACCCGATGGTGAACATGCCCAGCGTCAGGATCGGGTCCAGCGGGATCTGGCTCGTCAGCGGGTCCGCCGCGCCAGTCGACAGCACGATCGCGCCGCCCGTCCCGCTCGCCAGCGACAGCACCACGGAGAAGGCCACCTGCCACCGCCGCCGCGTCTTGCGCAGCTGGAAGAAGGTGTTCCAGTCCAGCGGGGGCAGGTCCGGGTCGGCGGTGGCGCGGGAGGTGGCGCGCTGGGCCGCGCGGGCGGCCGCCGCGGCGTCGGCGTCGTGGTCGCGCGAGGACGTCGACGCGCACCGCCGTTGTCGTTGTGATTGTGGTGTGACTGTGGCGCGGAGGACGAGGGCCGAGGAGGGTTTGCTCGCCGGGAAGGCCGCGGCTGTGGAGGGGAGCTTGGAGCGGACCGAGAAGGGCGCCGCGGGCGAGAAGGTCGAGTATGGGCATGCGGTGGTGGTGGAGGGTACGGTGCTGCGCAGGAGGAAGGGTTGCAGCGTACAGCTGCGGGTGATGCCCGATCGCAGCATCGTCGCCGTCGTGCCCGTGATCATGTTTGTCGCCGGTGGTGTGGTGTGATAGTTTGGTTTTTGTTTTTCCCTTCCCCTCTTCTTCTCAACAAGGCACGTGTGGTGGTTGGACTTGCGAAGTCGGGCCTGCGATCGAGTTCCTTGGATGAGCCGTCGAATTTCAGCTGGCTTGTCCGTGCGCCCCAAATTTTTGGTGGAGCAGTGACGTTTGGCCGGATCGTGGGCGGATGGGTCTTGAGGTTTTGCTTGTCTGTTCCACACTCATGTCATGGGGAGACGATGTCCTAGCTTTGGGAGGTAGGTGGTCCAAGCTCCTGCTGGGCGACATGATGCGCCTGCGACTGGTTCAAGCTCAACCACCCCTGCCAGACACGAGACTTTCTTAGCTAACTAAATTTTAAATCATAAATTTAGGCTCTTTTTAAAAAGCAATTGTTACTTTAGAAATATATATTTTAGAAATAATATTTTTTTTAATTTATTTAAATAATTAATATAAATTATAAAGTTATACTTTATAATAAAGTATAACATTATATTTGATAATAAAAGAAGTGTTACAAATAAAAGATTCAAGTTATTGATTGTTTTAAAGCGCTAATGGAACGTCCAAGTGCTTTCTCCCCGGCCTGGCCCGACTCGAACCTCTCTTAACCATCACCCGTCGCAACGACCTCGCGACGCTTCCTACCTTGACAATTTAGACAACCCCGTCAAGGGCTTGTCCCACGGGAGGTACAGGCCAAGTGTTGCCTGTCGTCATCCTTTCTCTACCATACCAAGTATCCGACCACCTCAGGTCCACGCAGGGTAGCCATGCGCGCTGGCTAACAACGACGAGTCGCGACCGCCGGCGCGGAACACGCTCCTCTCGAACTCACGCGGCAACGCGACTTTCTGGGACCCCATTCCCCAGCCTGCGCCATGGAATCCGACGAGGTGATCGAAGAGCCCAACTGGGCTTCTTATGGGAATGACTTGAAAGCCTCTAAAATGGAGATCAAGCGCCCTCGGCCTACTCTGCACTTCGACATTCCCGTCCATCCTCGACCGCCTTCATACAGGCCCGGCGACGGACCACCCCCGCCCAATATCGGTCTGCAACTGGTCCACGACACGGACGCCTTCATTATCGACAAGGTCATATTACCCCACGAGCCATTCACACGACCGGGGGACCCGCGACAAAAGAGGGCGTACTACATCGTGGGCTGGCCCGATCTGCCCGCTGCAAGGCCTGTGATCGACTGCACCCAGGCACTCGACTATATCTCCCCCCAGACGATGGAGGATTGGGAGTATCAAGATCTCCTGCGGAGAGAGGCAGACAGAGAACAGGCGGAAAAGGAGGTCAGAGAAGCTGCAGAGGCGGCCTCGGCTGCTAGGGTGGCGGCCAAGGGCAAGGGCGTGGCTGTTGGTGAGCCGCTACCCAGAGTGAAGAAGAAGCCCGGCCGAAAACCAAAGCATCCAAGAGTGGCCCCGGAGAGAATACCGACACCACAGCTGAACAGTGAGCAGGAGGAGCTGTTGGCTAAGCGCAAACATGGCCCATCACTATCTACCCCCCAGAAGAGTAGAATCGCACAGCTGGAGGCTGAGATGGAGATACTGGAGGATATGCAGGAAAGCATGGACGAGGATGTGGAAGCGAGACTACAGAATCGCATGAATGGCGAGGTGCTATATAAGGATGATCTCGCCGGAGAAGGCTACGAAAATGACTCTGACGATCCGAAATTGGCACAAGCGAATGACGCCCTGTCTGGTCCGGAGAGCTCGTCGAGGGCTAGCAGCTCAAGACCAATCCATCCTAACAGAGAATCGCCGAGCAGGGCAAGTCCCATCAGCAGAGGCCCTGGAAGTCTTGATGCACGCAACTCACCCCGTCCGACGTATATCAGCCAAGTGAGGCCTTCCGCAACGGCAGCCCCGAGTCAGCTCGCTCGACTCCCCTCCCAAAGACCTGTCTCGACCACTCCAATACCACTGCCCAAATTGCCATCATTCGGCTCGCGAGAGAACCAATCGAATTCCCCGGGACGGACGCTTGGGTCTGTGCTGCTCTCGATAGAAACGACGACATCCTTGGCCCAAATGCAAGCAATAAGACCGGAACCCTTGTCACCCAGATTACGTGGAAGATCGAAACAGACTCGATCTCGCTCAACCTCCTCCAGGCCTCCACCAGCTTTGAATGAGCATGGCGGCTTTACACCCACGAACAACATCATACCTGTGGGCGGGGATTTTCCAAGACCACCGAAGCGACCAGCAGATGAGTCACCGCCGGGAGAGGGAAGAACGGAAACGCCCAGGGCACAATCGAAAAGATTGCAGAAGATAGCGCCCATGCCATCTGAACCATCATCAGATACAAATTTGGGCGGTTCGCAAGCAGTGCCAAACGAACAAGAATACGTGGTTAAGCGCCTGGAGGACCATTCAGTTGTTGATGGTGTGCACTACTTCAAGGTCCGGTGGGAAGGCGAGTGGCCGCCCGATCAGAACCCGACGTGGGAACCCCAGGAGAACATCTCAGCGGATCTGGTCAAGAGGTACCTCAAGGGCAAGGCCGCCCGTGGTTTGGGAAAAGGGAAGAGCACTCCGAACAAGGGCAAGGCGGCGACTGGCAGCGGTGCCAAGTCCCAGGACAAGCCACAGCAGACACTGGCTCAGTGGGCCAGGAGGTACAACAGTGTTTCGGAGGCCTTTGAGGCCAGAGAGGAGCTGGATGGTACGAATGATGGGCTTGGCAATGGACATGCACCTCTTGCAGTACCTGAGAACGGCGCAAATGATGACATGGATAATGCGGATGAGCTCTTCATTGTAGATGCGTCACAGACCCAAGAGCAGGAACGGGCCACGGCGGAAAGAACCAAGAGTTTGAGTGCACAAGTTGCGGCACAATTTGGAAGGAGAGCGGATTCTTGAGATGCAGATGAATGTCCCAGAGCCCCGACCTTTAGTGTGGCAAAGAGAGTACTTGTATGACAGAGCACGGGGTGAAGATTTCTCGACGCGTCTCGCAAGGACGCTGGCATCACCATCTCCCTCAAGACATCACCACGCAAGTCATCATGATAATAAAGCATGTGCATTCTGTCTGTAAACTCCAGAGTGTGCCAGATATCAAACCGTCCAGGCTAGGCTGATGGCGGCACACTCCTGGATAGAGCTGTCATCAATCATCAAAGTAAAATATCCCCCTGGTAGGAGGGATGCTAAGGCATCCCGCCCAGTGTACGACTCTCCCGACGATAGCCATGCTTCCTAGCATTCCAGAGGAGAAAGGAGATGGCAGAGGTGTTTGTGGGTGTCCAGTCGAAAATGTGCCCAGTCTTTGACCCACGAAAAGGTCAACTTTGGCTCGTGATGGTTGAGAGTAGTCGAGGAAAAGCCATCGTACTGAGATCATGTCGAGGTGCAGAAAAGAAATCTGCAGTCGTAGTGTTCAACAACACAAGTGGTGAGACTCTGGTGGGCAAGCTGTGTATCAACCCCCTCTCACAGAGCTTTAACAACTGCTCGCCTCACCGGTGTGATCCCCTCCTCCCCTATAATGATGCTGTGGACGTCGAAGACAGATCTTGTGCCAACTTAGGCTGCTCAGTGCTCTGGCTGTCGACGAATGCAGAGTTTGCTGAAGACACAAGGAAATTTGCTGGAGGAAAGAAATCAAAAAAATCAAAAAAACGAATCAAGGTGGTGTACAGGCAGGATCATGGGGAAGTCCAGTAGTGCAGAGCTCTCAGACTTCCTTAAGATAGCCTATGACAATTCATAGTCAGTACCTAGGTATGGACCGTTGCGTTTGCGAAGTCAAAGTCTCGATAGTCATCGACTTACTTGTCAAGCTTATGTCAAGAGACTCAACCACGAGCCATGATCATTGAATAAAGATCCGGTCTGGGGATGCACGGGGACCTGATGTCCCAAATGCGTATTGAGAGGTGTGGTATCTGGCAGGAAATCAGAGTCAGTTTTAAGACTCCCACCAACTTTCGACGTGGACCCATCCCAGGGCCATCAACCATACTGCTGGACTTGGAATTACTTACTATGAAAGGTAGGGCCACTTGGTCCACATCGCCCAAGCCACTCAGGTACCCAGGCAGATGTAGGACATGGGCGAGAGATGAAGTAAGCGTGATGTTCCCAGGAGCAGAAGCAGGTGAAAAGAAAAGGATTCCACTCATGTCATAGAGTCTGCAAGTGCTGTGCTGAGAAGTGGACCGTGGTTGCCCAAGCCTCAATCGACGACGTGCTTCTCTGCTGACTTGAAGCCTTCAGGTGGCTCATAGTAAGCTGAGCCGAACAAGGACCACTGCTCGTCGGTCATGGCACGGAATTCCTGGATGCTGACGCTCCAGTAGGTGCGAGTGCTGGTTGGCTGGGTGGAGGCATCCCAAGTCTCACGAGAATAGTCAGGGGTTGTCGTGGCCGACTCTTTCTTGCCAGACTCTTCCTTGTCAAACTCCGACTTGTCAGACTCTTCCTTGGCAGACTCGTTCTTGGTAGACTCTTCCTTGTCAGACTCACCCTTGTCAGACTCGATCGCTGCACCGGCATCGTCCTCAGCATCATAGATGTTCTCGGTCAAATTGGTTTCCTGAGGGGCAGCAACCTTGGCCGCCAAGCTGTCATTGTCTTGGGTCGGCGGGTGAATAGGTGTTGAAGTAAGACCGGAGGAGTGAGGACCTGTCGTAGGAACAAAGGACGACAAAGAGGGAGGCAGGTCTGGAAGAAATGTAGTTGCAGCGGGGCCCTTGGCATGGGCGTAGTGATCACCCTTCCGCTGTGGTGGGAGAACCGGACCGCCAAAAAAGGGGTGCGGGATGGGGCCTGGGAAAACACCACCGCACTTTCTGGGACGCGGAATGGGTTCTTGGTGGCCAACATGGCCGAAGACAGGTGGCGGTATGGGTCCAGGGTGTCCAATATGACCTTGGAAGGGCGGCTGGATGGGTGCAGGGTGGCCGACACTGCCGTGGTAGGGTTGCTGAGTACTAGCCGAAGTAGTGTGAGGGCCGCTCTCGACATCGTGTATGAGAGGACCTTGGGGTCCACCTGTCTGCATGGCAGCGATAGCTGCTTCCCGACGCAGAGAGGCCTCGTCCAGGACAGTTGTGCCACCACCAAGGCGCAAGACATGAAGGAGACGCTTCTCCAATCTGGAGGATCTGGGACTGCTCGCAAAGCCATCGGTGCCGGCTGTGATGAGAGCAGCATCCGCGAGGGGAGGACGGCAGACTCCACGCCACACGTCGAAGAGGGTGTCGAGCTCCGTGGTCATGTTGCCCTTCTGATCAGGCTTCTTGAGGTCGTAGAGGAACATGAGGCTGGTGCGCGGAAAGCTGTGCCAACAGTATTTGGGCTTCTGGGGGGGCTGGATGACCAGCGCCGACTCGTTGCGCTCGCAAGGGTCCATCTCGAAATCGAGGCACGAAGCCCAGTCCTCCTGCTCGTTTCCGCTTCGTCTCTGGGCGTTGTTCTGTGCTGTGAGTCGAGCGTTGTTCGCCATCTCAATGCTGGTGAACCAGACGTGCAGTTTGACCGAAACGATCTGGCCAGTGGCATCTTTGGCGCCATCATCAAACCACACATCTTCGACCTGGTTGCGGTAGTGGGGAGACTGCAGGCGGGCAGGAAACTGGAAGGCGTTCCAGATTGTGGAGATGAGTTTCAAGGGGCACTTCTCGATGACGATGCAGCGGGTGGCAGTGTTTGGTAGGACGCGGAGGATGGACTCGGTCATGTAATCGGAGGGGTTGTTGTCAAACTCGATGGCCAGCTTGGTGACATAGAGGACTTGAGCAAACAGCGTGTTAGGGCCGAAAGGATTACCTGGGGCCCGAAAGCCCCAGATGACTTTACCAAAGGCCTTGCAGATTTCCATGTACTGCTCAGCAGCGTGAGGCTCCTTGAACGTGATGACAGCAGTCTTCGGCATGCTGCCCAGGGCGGTGAGGGTGACGTTGGCGACAGCACCACCACGAACACGAGGGAGGATGTCGCGAATAGTAACATACTCGGGAAGTCCAGTAACGACGACAATGCGCCCACCCTTCTTGTCGGCGGTGGGGAGGTGTTGCACCATCATCTCCCGAGGAGAGATGAAAGGGTCTTCATAGACCCTGTCGACTGTGGTGAGCTGAGCTTCTGGGGCTGGGACAGAGAGGACAGTGTTTTTGACAGGGCTGGCTTGGCTCCAGTACAGCGGGTCATCCATGCCGCCGTCGTCGGGCTTTGGTGTCTGAAGACAAACGGTGGCCTGGGCGGTCATCAATTCATAGCCTTCATCGAGACAAAGGAGCCTCTCTCTCTCTCTCTGAGCTGGGGAAGGTTCGGGTGCCACAGCCCGCGGTGGGTCCTGGGCGGTCAACAGTTCATAGCCTTGGTCGAGACAAAAGAGCCTCTCTCTCTCTCTCTGAGCTGGGGAAGGTTCAGGTGCCACAGCTCGAGGTGAGTCCTTGGCGACGGGCGATGGCTGGGGCGGCTTGGGAGATGGGATGTTTGGGTTGTAGAGGATCAAGCCTCCCTGGGAGGCAGAGCAGTGGGAGTCCGACATGTTGTCTTCAATTGAGTCAGCTTGTGAAGATACAGAGACGCCGTTGGACAGTTGAAGATGGCTGTGGTTCACTTACAGGTGGCGCCAGCAGAACAGTCGTCGAGTGGTGGTGAGGAATGAGGATGGGAATATTGAACTGTGGGGCTGAGAAAAGAAGGGGCGCCCACAAAGAGTTTGTCGGAAGGTGAGAAGAAAGTTGAGGGTGACTGACTGGTCGCTGGCTTGAAGAGATTAGTAGCAGAGTGCCAGCAAAAAAGTTGTTAAATGTTTAAAGAGTGTTCAAGGTGGTGGATAAGCACAGAAAGAGAGTTCGTCCGAAGTTTGAGGAACCCAAGCAAGCTATTGTCATTGTCCTGAACAATACGATGATCCTAGAGGCTACCTAGGTACCCTACGTAGAATGCTCGCTCTGGAGAGGCAGCCTTCTCCCTTGCTCAATGGCATCAACAATGTCAGTGGGACAACTGCCGAATCTTGGAAGAAGGTCGAATGCGATGGACAAGCAAAGACAGCAGAAAGTCGTCCGATGTTTGAAATTGCAAGACGAACTATTGTCATGAATGGAAAAGATGATCTCAAAAATGATGGGCTGCATATACCCTGAGGGTCATCAACACGACAAGGATACCTAGCCACAGTCAAAATGAGGAGGATTAGGGCATCAGTACCCCAGGTTATCATGACTAGGACATTAAGTTGAGGACCAGCGGAACATTTTGGGAGCGACGGGATGACGAGGTCACAAAGCAGCCAACGCACAATTGCTGGGGGAGAATGATGATGACCAAGGCCACAATGATCTTGAGCACAACCTGAAAAAACCTGGGAGGAATTATGAATGGCCAGGACAAAGACGTCCGCATCCAACCATCTGGTGGAGAAGGCAATTTTCAGTACCAGACTGAACCAAAGGGTCCCCACTTTCAAGCCCGTTTGGGAAGCTGGAATCGGATGCTATGCTTACAATGTCAGCATGTGTGATGGGACATACTGCATGACGCCTGCTTTGGCTTGAGTGAGATTCAACATCAAGATTGTGCTCAAGATTGTAACCTCCCAGGGTTCCAAGGTTGCATCAATCATTCCACCAAAGTATACTTATCTATATGCTGCCAGACAAAGTATCAGCCAAACTCTCATTGGCCAAGGCATTTCTTCTGACTTGGTGAAGAGATTCTGCCATCCATGGATCGTTTGCTCTCCCCCAAACCACAACCATCACCGTTTTCTTCCAGCGTCAGTTCGAATTTTGTCATGACGATACTTGCAAGTCTCACTGACGCAGCCTCCATTCGCAACTGGGGCTTCATGCGACTTTTATCGGAGACGCTGGCGCTTCCCGATTCAGCAAATGAACTGCCAGTCTGCGTCCAACACGAGTTCTGGCTCAACATTGTGCTGGTGACCTGTTCTGCCACGCCTCTTCAATGTTGTTCATCTTCGATCGTCCAATCACTTGCGACTATCCTTCAAAGCATGGTGGGATTTCTAGTACTTCATATTTTGTATCAATGCATTGCACTGAGGGCCGGGCGTATCCAGTTGTTACAAAAAAGAGGCCTGAGCATTACAGTGCCAACTATGACTTGTACCAACATCATGGACACATGTGCGAAGTTCTTGCTGTAACATTCAAGGACATGTCAAGTCAATCAGAACAAGAATCGAGATATGTGACAGAGTCTCCATTGCCTTCAAAAAGACAAGATTGAGCAAAGGAGGACCTCATCTGCATGATTTACCAACTTGGACTTGAAAGGGTCTCGGGAGGACGTTGAGATAAGGTTTAGCGGGACCGCGGACCTGGGTCACATACGGGGCAGACCATTCACACAAAAGCAGGCCGTTCAGGATGGTGACAGTCCAATCCAAGGGCAAGAAAGGAGAAAGGCAAGGCGCGGCATAGATGGAGAGTGTGCACATGATCGAATCACACCCTGCAGCGAGCCGCTGTCAAGGGCAGCCTGCGCAGTTTGCTCTGGCTGTATTCCGTAGAGGCCTACGCCTGCGGAGGCCCGGGGTGTTATCGGCCTTTGATGTCAGCCGACGAGCCCGGGACGCGCTGGGCGCACTGTAGCACTGGCTATCTGTTGTCACATGTGCATACTCCGGCAAGCCGAGCACCCAGATGGAGCCATTGAGCTCACAGCGTCAGCGCCTCTCAAGAAGACAACCCATACCGGGACAGTCACAGGAGGTTTAATGACAAGAAAGAGTGTCGCAAACGATCGGTTCGCAAGATCTGCGACGCAACCGAGGCCCAAACGTCCTGATCAGCTCCACACACAGAATGATGTGGATCGGATCAATCCTTGCTGCGGGCCCTGCTGGTGTCTTGCACATCGCTGCTAAGTAAGGTCACCATTGTCTCTAGCCTACAGTATTGGACGATACGCGATGGCATGGGCTGGAGATATAGTGCCGTGGAGGACATGATCCAACCTTGGAATGCAGTGCAATGCAATTACCAACCCAACTCATTTTGAACAGCCATTGACAAGCAGATTGCCTGGTATGGACGCAGAGAGAGTCTTCCGTTAATGCCTGGGTAGCTCTCTCATTCTGTGGGTGACATATTGTGATGCCTCACTCGCTCCCCTCTTCCTTGGCCTTGACTAAACACTCCGTGTTCTGCTGAGCCAAGTTGGGACTCGAGGCCATCATCTCTGTCAACACTGCAAGGTGCCTCCGCACAGAGGGCTCTCGACCCGCAGCTTGGTCCATCTCTATGAGATATGTTGCGCTGGTCATGATGAGTCGCGGATACGCTTGACTGATCAACCTTGACTGGGCCGCGTCTTGAATATCGTAGACGAGCGGGGGCGTAGCAGATTTTGCCGAGACCTCGTCTAGACTGAGCCAAGTCCGAATCGCGCATAGCCTGTCCGCCGCAATCAGGAACTCGTCTTGTGTGTCCAAGGACAGTTTCCAGGCCAGTCGCCACGTATCATACTCGTCGCTTTCCATGGAGGAAAGCTGCCCGAATACTCGCCGCAGCGGGTGTTCTTCCGGCAGGGCCACACCCTCGTTGGCTGCCGCCAAGTGGTCACCACATCGCAGGAACATTTTGATCAGCTTCATGAACTCTGTCCGTTGCCACTCGTCAAGCTTGGCGGCGAGGCGGGCGGACAACGTCATGAGCATCATGAAACCCCTTAGGATATTGATCGGTTGGATCTTTAGCCAGAATTCGAGTATCGCAGGACCTTGTCTCATGACGCCGACGGCGCCTCCGAAGTCCTTTGCCTCGAGGGCATTCTTCACGCCGTACGCGAATTTATCCCAATTGAACCAATTTACCTGGTTTAGGGCCTGTCGTGTTCGACCAAACCTTCTGATACTCAGATTTTGAGAGGCCAACAGCCGAGTGTCCGGAGTACGACCCAAGTCCTCATATTGCCCGACGACGTATGCTCGGACGTCCATCAATAATGACTCGAGCGTGTAGAGATGCTCTGGCGGTCTGATGTTGCGTAGTTGAGACGAGCAAGACAGCTTTCGCCTCCTAGTATAGTAGTCATTCTTTCGCGCCAGGTGGGTGATGAGCTTGTGTCGGTCCACGAGCATGCCGTTCTCCAGGGTGATCTGCTGCGTGTCGCCACACAGAAACTCTTGCAAACTGTAGTCGTCGACGCCATGCCTCAGTTTGAGATTTTTCATATATCCCCAGTTCTTCAGGCGCATCTTGTATGTCTTCATTCTGGATCACTACCAAGTCAGCGTCTAGGCCCTTGAACTTTGGCACTGGTGGCATGCCGTACGTCGCATAGAAACCGTAATCTGTCCGCATTCTTTCCATCACCTTTTTGAGCGTCATATTATCGTCAATATACAGCTTCCTGATCGTGGCTTTGTGCTCGACCCAATCAGCGTCAGCTGTCTGTTGGAGGTGAAACCGGCTCGACGGAGATGACCCTGGAGCCGGCTTCAGAGAGGAAGACACTGCGCGTATGGAACCTCGCCCGGCAACAGGCGCGGACGCCGCCATCCTCGACTTGTCGTGTCCGTGGTGTAAACAAAGCGACATCCTGAGGCTACTCGATGTTGCGACAATCTTCCTGAATCTGTCGTGGAGCAAGTGCAATCCAGGATTGCGCATGGTGTGAAGACAGACGGGTGGTCACGCCAAGCACTTTATTAATTCTCTGAATTGGATGTTGGACGTTGAGGTAAATCATACTAACCCGAAATGTCGTTTCATGCGCAATGAGGCACGGCCCTTGGGCACTGGAAAGTTGAGCCGCCGCCACGAGCGAGGTTGGCCTGCCCGGGTGATTGCCGACCACGGTCACATCCCGTCACATATGTGACTTTGTTGCGCGTCTGTGACTTTCCAACTCTTGCCTTGCCTTCTCCGCGCCCACGCATGGCCTGGTCCGATCTGGATTCTCGGCTCTTCCTGCTACCCTGACTGGAGAAGAAATTAGGAAAGAGGCAAGGAATCAAACTCTGTCGGCGAAGTCCGCGGGATGACAGTGGTTCAAGTTCGTTTCCATCTCCCTCGAACTTGTCTTTCTGGTGCGGAGCACTTCACAGATATTCTCGAAAGACAAGTCTTTGTCAGTCTGTCAGTTTCCTGATAGGTGTTGAGTGGAGCGAGTGGAGACAGCGATTGTCCCTGCACAATCATTCCGCATACATGGTTTGTTAGCAAGCCGAGAAAAAGCCACCACCTAGGGGTTGAGCGTCTGTAGGTATGGGTTCGGTCAGCAAGGATGCGTTCAGAGCCAAGCCATGACCTTTCCAAGATTGCCAAGCAGTTCAGTTCGGATCTACTATGTAAGTCGGCAGGATGCAGCATCAACAAGGCTTCCTGGCAGGCGATGCTATTGCGAAAGAAGCTGGAATGTTGTTTGTACTAGTATCCTGGCATATTGTTGGTATACTGAATATAATGTGTATTACCGCGAACCATGAGTAACTTGATGCATGTATCTTGACGCTTTACCTTTGGCATACACATGTGACTGGGGAAAGGACTTGTAGCACTTCACGTTGTGGTGGGATACGGTAATGGCTAGGAAGGGAACTCGGGTCGTGATGGACTGTTCTGAGTCTGTGCACGGTATTTGGCAAGGCCGAAGGGGACGAAAAGAGAGGCTCCCAAAGCCGGGGGAGGGGGGGGGGGCACGCTGATACCACGGGTTCCCTGGTGCCGGGCAACGTGGAGAAGCGGAGTTTGGAGCCGCATCCTTTCGTTATGATGTGGTAGTGAAGATCGCTTGTTCGAAATTCGGTCTCATACACGGAATGTGGGGAGCGTCTTGTACTTGTACAAGTACTTCCGTACATAGTCAATGCTGTCGTCCATCCCTCTAATTCTGGCAATGATGAAATCCGTCACCGACGGTCGTCCCAGACGCTTGATCATCGTGCCCAGAGCAGGCGTTGTATACGTCATGCCAGGCCAACGACCGCCAACAATAGAAAAGAAAATCGCATAGAGGTCACATGGTAGTGAAGGCCTTCCCACCATCCTGTAGCAAGGACGGCTCCTCGGCACGGAGCCGTGAAGTTTGGCCTTTACCACCTCCGCGCTATGATCGACATGCTTGGCTCTTCCAACTTGGCATGCGTGTGGATCAACAGTCCGCCACATAGTCATGGTACAAAGTAAAGCGCTTTAGGTTGTACATTGCGAGCCGGAGTTTGAGCGACAGTGTATTGTATTTTGTACTGAATTGTGAACGTTGTTCTGAGTCGTGCGAGCTGCGATAGCAATACCTTGCCTCCAAAGTAATGGGTGAAAAAGTACAGCTATGCTCCGGGTTACACAATGGGGCGATCAGGTTGGGAGACTCGCGCCATGTCGTGCGTGACGATTCGAAAATAGTTTTGCGGTTGTAAGATGGTGAAAGTGATAGGCCCTGTCGGACAGAAGCATTGGAGGCAGCCCGAACCTAGGAATCAAACCCGGCAAGGTTAGTAATGCCCTGTCCAGACAAAGCCGGGAGGCCTTTTTGAAGCTGCGCTTCGTATCATGATCTGATGTGGTGTTTCAGGTTCAGCCCAACCCCCGGATATAAGCTTTGCTGCGCGCTGCTGCGGTACGTGAAGCCACGCTCCCGGTGGATGGCTCCAGGGGAAACCCGAAACCCTTGCTCCCCACAAGTGTCCGGGCGGAGCAAAGAACCCTTCGGGACGTGCCAAAACAAGCTTAATCACTTGGCACCAGAATTCTGTATTTTTGGGAATGACGTTGGTGATATACAGGAGTAGATATTCTAGCCTGGCCGTCCAATCGCTGGGCTTTTCCATGCTCTGCCATCTCAAGCTCGGTACCATAGTTAGTATCTTGAGACCACATGGAAGCAGTCCACATTCGTGGTAAGTGGCAGCCCGGTCCTAAATGGATACAGCCAGGGACAATGTGCCAAATCGGAGCCCCTGACGATCAGCCCTACAGCGCTTTCATCTGACCAGAACTGAACTGCCAGACAGCCGGAGACACCAGATGCTCCTCTCTCCTCACCACCGGATCGGCACCCACATGCCGGGGTGGTTGGCTATCAAACAGGGCTTCGCATGACTGCTTCACGACGAAGCTTGGCATGGGCCAAAAGCAGCCTTGAGCTTCAATCCTTAGCGCCGTGTCAGACATATTCTTCATCCGAAATGCTTGTTCGCGACACTCCCGTCTGTCAACCGGGGGTGCATGGACAGCAGATCAGCATGGTGGATTGACAGCTAGGGATGATCATGTCTTTTTAAATGTCATGGCGCCGCCATCCGAGTCCCCGTTTCCGTCCGGAGAGATTCTTCTGTCGCATCCAGCAAATCCAACATAAACGTACTACATACTACTACACTTCGCTTCTATCAAGGCCATGCCTTGTGTGCAGCTGGCCTGTCCTTTGTAATCATATCGATTTTATTACTCGCTCTAGTCTATTCATACAACTATGTCCTCCAACGCCAAACCCGCTGCGCCCAACGGGCCTCCGCCCCCGCCAGATTCTGCTGGAGACGGACCGCAATCGAAAGCGAATCCAGGTGATGGCAAAGGTGGCGGCAAGGGTGGAGGAGGTGATGGAGATCCGTCGACGAATAATGCAGCAGGTTCACCACCGGCCCCGCCACCGTCCAGCGGGAATGGAGGCTCGTCGACAAACAATGCGGGAGACGGCAATGGCGGTGGCCTGTTGGGTGCTGTGGGAGGACTGCTTGGCGGCTCAGGGCAGCAGTCGTCGTCGTCGTCGTCGTCGTCGTCGTCGTCAGCAGCGACCATTCCTGCTCAGACGACCGCGGCACCCCCGGCTCCGGTCTCGTCGAGCAGCGATGAGCCATCATCAACCTCACCGCCGCCAGCTGCTGCTAAGACAACCTCGTCTGATACTTCACTCCCTCCCAGCCAGACAACACCGCCTCCTCCACCGACGTCTTCAAGCGCTCAGCCATCGTCAATCGCCGTGACTTCGTCGTCTCTGCTCGAATCAGTATCATCGCTCATTTCTTCGACTGGCACGGCCTCATTACCACCTACGACCTCAGCAATTAACCCTACGGCCCCGGCCGCACTCGCCCCATCCACAACCTTGGCGACCTCCATCACTTCATCCGCCATATCATCTGCGGCGTCCGGGACACCGTCGGCAGCGACGGCGAGCCTCCAGAACGACGCGAGCAACAGCGGAAAGGGCGGCGACGACGGGTCGAGCAAGACGCGGACCACAGCGATCGCCATAGCCGCGCCGGTCGGCGGCGTTGCCGTCCTCGGCGTGGCGATCGCCTTCCTGTACAAGAAGAAGACGGGCTGCTTCCGCCGGCAAAAGAGGAGAGGCTCGCTCCTGGACGACTTTGACACCCAGTCGCAGGCAAACCTGTACAACGACAAGTTTGATCCGTCGCGGAACTACTAAGGGTTTGCTTTTGTGGCGCATGGGAGTCCTCGAGCATACCTAAGCAGCGGAATAGATTACCTGCTTCTTGGAAGTAGGCCAGGACGGTAGTGCTTTTAGATACATGAGTATTAGAGGGGCAGCTCACGTCTCAATAACATCAGAGAACTCACTTCTCGGTAATAGTACATGGTGTAATCATGCTCATTGCCGGCGGCTGTTACTTTGTTTTGTGATCATCGAGCCAGTCCGCTGCACACCTACCTAAGGGCACGGCCTAAGTGATCCTTGGGTGGCTCGCTGGTATGTCTGCCGTAGGAAAACCAGCTGTCTTGGCCCGGTGGCTACTTCATTGGGACACATCTATACAAGGGCGATGGACTTTTGAGGCCTGTGACCTCGATGTTCTGTCGGCAGAGCTGACTTAGGCCACCATACTGGGGGAGCCATGATGCTAGCAGCCATGGTGATTGCAGGATACCTAGGTGGTGTCGTTGTGCATGGCCGTGTGGGACAAAGTCCTGAGGAGGCACTAGCTATTGTGATGGATGTAAAGTGAGGAAGGCGTGAAGATGACGGGCCCTGTCTGAATCTAATTCCAAGTATGTACGGAGTAGACGCCATTCGGATTGGTTTCACAGCTTAAATTTCTGACAACTATCCCGAGTTACAGATATGGACTTTCAGACGAGAATCTGGGATGGGTGGCATATGACATTATGCGGAGGCTCAAAGCATGTCTGCAATAGGAGAGAGAACCTTGTGAAAATGAGTCGAATATGTCCGCCGTTTGAAGGCTTTTGTGTGCATGACACCGTGTGATTCTGCCTTGGCTCCATGCTCTCGAGTGACATGTGTGTGATGTATTCATATCAGTTCAGCGCGTGAAATTAATTTTCCAAGACAAATTGTTGTTCGGTCGCCTCAAATTCTTCGCACGAGTGAATTTCACAATGTTTATTTTAGCTCAACGAAGCAGGAAGCCGAACGGCCCGGACTGCGAGCAATATAATTTCATCTCAAGAGTGGATATGCTCTCAGAGTGAGGGTTGGCAAATATTGGCGAAACCATGTGGAAATGAGATTCATTCGCCAGTATTTCAATGTTGCCAGCCCTTACACAGAACACTGAAAGCAACGGGCTTACCGTAAATGAGATCTGGCCAAGACAGGAGACATCTTCTTGACCACATTGAATTCTGACGCTTGTACCCTCGCCCCAGCAAAACTCAAAGGAAGAAGAGTGCCTTGTCAGAACGAAGGTGCAGATCGCGAGTGCTCTACTGATTAGAACATCCGAAGAGCTCATGAGTACGTCGACACCACCGGTGCACAACCATGTAGCCAATTTGAGGACGGCCAGCTAGGGCAGTGTTTGCCACCGATGTGGCAGCTCATGGTCCTTCGTACACTACTTACCGGCGGACTTTGTATCAAAGAATTTGAGAATAGGGGCAAAGTACGTCCTTAACGACCGGGCACGTTTGTCGCTCAAGCTACTAGGATCGCAAAGCTCACTCTAATACACATAACAAATCTAGTACCACTTTGAAGGCTCAGATTGCACCGCCTGCGGGCCGACTCTTCTAGAACCTGACAAGAAGCCTGACGATGTGACGATGTGTTAGGTTGATTGTGACTAATCACCGAGGGCACTGGCAGCTGTTCTCAAATACATTATTTTCATAGCACAGTTACGGACGTGGCATATACCTAAGTCCATATGCATCTAAGTAAGTTTCTAGGTAGCGTGCAGGCTGCGGGCGCAGGGCATGCATAGAACCGCCCGACAACAAGGGGAAGCTTTTGTGAGGTCTGGGCGGTACTACCAGCCTCGGAGCTATCATCCCCAATTATGATACCAGATGAATATGTGAGGTTGTCGGGGCGGGAGCGCTCGGGTGGCTTGGGTGGCTGGACCACTAGGTCATGCCGGTAAACAGACTTAGTCTTCCCGCCAGTTCTCCTAGGCATTGAGTTTTTGGCGACAAGACGACTCGGCACGGAATTCTAGTCAGATTATCGTCCGTCCTTGGAATTGGATTCAGAATGAAGCCTTCCAAGATGATGCGAAATCTCCGGCTTTCTTGATGATCCGGTGCCTAGTTCAAAGAGCGCGGCAAGTATATTGTACCCCGCACCCAAGATCAAGGCTTTTGGGACCGTGAATGATGACGGCGTCGCAATGCACGGCCTTCGCTTGCGCGCCGGCCGGGCAGCCAGGGCAGCCGGCCAGGAGGTTGGGGAGCCTGGTCCCAACCACGCCTAGGCGGGAAGACCTGCGTCGGTGGGGAGCATCTTGGAATATGCAGCCAAGCATGCAGCCTGACTGCATTTCACTGCTTACCCAGCTGCCCAGACCCGTTTGCTTACCCCGCTGTGTACTGGAATGTTTGTTCTCTTGACGCAGAAACGTAGACTAGCGAGTTCTCATCCTGTCGGATCCCACGCAATGCAACGTCTATGGAATGGTCATCGACGGAACGTCGACCGAGTCTTAATGGTTGATCCTTGTTGCGTTCAGGAGGCTGGAAAATAGGCAATTTTGTTTTCAACGTCGACGGCAGGCAGTAAACATACCAAGACCTCTCAATAAAGTAGTCTTCCCCCCCCCCCCCCTCCCACAAGACTGCGTACACGGAGCATCGGGGATTATATCTGATCCTGGCATGAAAGCCACAGCTCGAAGAAGTGTCCTCCGTCAGCGCGGAGATGATGATCATCATGGTCTCTGCGGACTGGCGGATTACAACCCGGATTGATCTCCCAGTTGGAGTTCGTGCCAAGCTCGAGCTAAACCTCGACCGAGTGACACCGCATGCCTACAGTTCTCGTGTCCTGCAGAGTATGTGCACGTGAGGTGCCACTTCACGAATAGTTGCATGTACGTTGGAAGACTAGGCGGCTCTGTCGTCACCAGCCATAGGACACCGGAATGCGGGGAGACGACCGCGCCACAGACGCTGAGGCAACAATGCTACCACGATCAAGACCGTTGCCAAGCGAGGTCTGCTCACAGCCCTCTTGCAACGCGATCTCGGTCTTTCTCCAGACGGTGGGTAGGCACTAGCTCCCAAAGTCATGGTAAACAGCAGCTACTCCGCAGCTCGCATGGTGTGGGCTCTACTCCAACTACTAGGTACTCACGTCGCGCATAACGACCAGCCTCAGTCCAATCAGGGCCAAAGCTAGTTCAAGATCGCATCCCTAACCGCTTCGTCATGTCCAACCTCTGGGCCCACGAACTTAGTCTCGAACCTTGGAAGGCACGCCTGATGCCAGCAAATGGAAATCTAGCTGCGTAGTACCGTCAGGCGCACGTTCATTGTGCCTGGCGCTCTCAGATAGTCTTTGATGAAGATGCTGGCCGTGAATCTTGGGCCTTGGAGACGCGAGGGTCATCCCTGGTCACGGGCGGCACGGACAGAAACCCCAAGCCCCACCGCCAGAACACCCTCGCATCTGTGGGAGGATTTCCAGATCTGGTCAAAATGTATTCTACCACGTTGACTTTCAGAGTCAACAGGGGGCTTGCTGTGTAAGTCTTAGCTCCATATCACACGGCTGACCAGCCAGGGGGACTGGGCGGCCCGGCAGTTCGTGTAGTCTCCCCGAGATCATCTTCTATCTTTTAAACTCGGACGCGTCCCACGAGGACGTTCTGAGATTTGTCCTGCCACTCACCTTTTCTACGTGTGTTTTCTGTCCGCCCTCCCTCATTCGTCGCTCCCTTCTGTCGCTTGTGTTGTACTGGTGAAGAAACCCGGGGAAATCAAATATTCAGAGTCCTCATCGAGCCATTCGTCGTTAACCCGGCTGTCCATCTCCCTGCAAAATGAAGGGTATAATCCAATACCTGTGGGCGTTGGCCCTGGTATCGACCGCCGGAGCCTCCGAGGAGGAGAAACGCACCTACATCGAGAATACTTTCGCTCCCACATTGTGGGGAAATACTCCTACCCCGACAGGTGCCAGCTCGACAGCTACCCCATATCCTAATAGCACATCGAGTGGCTCTGGTAGCGGACCAACGGCTTCGAATGCTGTTCCTTATCAACTGAAGACACCACCTCTCGATACCCCTTGGACTGACAAAGTTGGCCTGCACCCGTGGCCAGAGCATCCAAGACCACAGTTGCAACGGGACCAATGGAAGAATCTGAATGGGATTTGGACATTTCAGTCTGCCGGAACCACCAATACCTCCACCCCTGGGACCTTTCCCCAGGGGCCACTGCAGTACGAAACTCTTATTCCCAGCTGCATTCAGAGCGGGATCTCGGGTCTCCAGGACCTTAACACCACGTCGATGTGGTTCGAGACGAGATTTACCGTGCCACACGACTGGAGCGGCTCGACACTACTGCATTTTGAAGCAGTCGATTACGAATCCACCGTGTATGTCAACGGGCAGCAGGCGGGCTTCTTCAGAGGTGGATACTTCAGGAACACGGTCGATGTGACTGAGTTTTTGGATTCGAATGGGACGAACGAACTGTAAGTTCAGACGCCAAGGCTTGATCGGGGAAGAGGAGAGTGGAGTCGCGGAAAGCTCCGCACCAACTCATATACGAGTCAACATTCTTTCTGCATGAAGGCTGACTCTTGTGGAAATCTAGCAAGGTCTTTGTGTTCGATCCAACAGACCTAGATGGCTATGTGATCCCCATCGGAAAGCAGACGGTGAACCCTGAGCACATCTTCTACCGGGCTTGCAGTGGCATCTGGCAGACGGTGTGGCTCGAGAGTGCGCCTGCAGAGCGCATCTCTCAGTTGGACGTCAGGGCTGCGGCGGACGGAACGGTGACAGTCGATGTTCACAGCTCGAGCAACAGCACCAGCACGCCAGTTTCGATCGAAGTCCTGGATGAGGGTGGCAGTGTCATTGGGAAAGGACAGGGCACCAGCGGAGAGTCCTTCGATTTTCAAGTCCAAGGCGTGACTCCATGGACTCCTGATTCTCCTACCCTGTACAACTTGACAGTGACATTGGGCCAGGACAAAGTCTCCAGCTACACTGGCTTCAGGACGGTTGCCAAGGGTGAGGTTGATGGCATTCAGAGGCCAATGTTGAATGGAGAATTCGTCTTCCAATTCGCGACGCTGGATCAGGGTTTCTGGCCAGACGGGCTTTATACCCCGCCTACCTACGAGGCCATGGTCTTCGATCTCAAAGAGCTGAAGAAGCTGGGATTCAACACTGTCCGCAAGCACGTGAGTACGACTCGGAATTGTGCATCTGTTGCACTTGGATCTTGGGCAGATCGACATGCTGACGACTTTGTCTACCCTCACAGATCAAGGTCGAGCCGGATCTGTTCTACTGGGCCTGTGACAGCCTTGGCCTGATGGTCATCCAGGACATGCCTAGCATGTCCCCAAGGGTTCCAGCTCCGAGTGCTGCGCAGCAAGCTGAGTTTGACCGACAGCTTGAGGTCCTGGTCAACGAGCATCTGAGTTACACTAGTATCGTCACATGGGTAAGCCTGAACCTCCAGGAACAAGCGAAGAGAACGCAGCTCACAAAATCCATCAGGTCATCTACAATGAGGGATGGGGCCAGGTCGTGACCCCACCTTACCCTGAAATCGGCCTCACACAAGTCGTGGACCAGATCGACGGGTCAAGGCTTATCGACGCGACGACAGGATGGTATGACCACGGTGCTGGAGACTATTCCGATAATCATCACTACGCCAGTCCACAATGCGGCACGCCGTATTACTCCATCCAATCATCGCCGTACGACTCCAGTCGCATAGGCATCCAGGGAGAGTTCGGTGGCATAGGACACAATGTCTCGATCGACCAGTAAGTTCTATTTCAGGTCTCTATCGGGATCATTGTCACTAACAGGGCCTTCTTCTCAGTCTGTGGAACGTCCAACAAGCAATCGATACTATCAACCAGACCTATGAGATCAACATGAACCTCGAATCGTTCAACTACCGCGCGCATGTCCTCTACGACGAGTTCAGGCAGCAGATTGAGCTCTTCGCTTGCAGCGGTGGAGTCTGGACGCAGACGACCGATGTCGAGGGCGAGGTGAATGGGCTCCTGACGTATGACCGCCGCATCGAGCGCGTGGATGTGCAGCAGTGGCAAGACGACATCCAGAGCTTGTACGACGCAGCGGCCTCGAGGGGAGGATTTGGCAACTCGACGCAGTCCGCGGCGATGCGTCAGCTGAGGATGTGAGTGGGAAGAATCTGGGGGGAAGTAATAATGTGAGAAGTTGGGGTCGATTTTCGGTATGAACATATATTCACCACGTATTTGATCGAGATTGTGTGAAGACGTCTCAAGTTTTCGACACTTGCTTCTCTCAGCCTTTCGTCTACTGCCTCCCACTCTAGGTGATGTACAAATTGAGACGCTGAGAGCCAGAACATCACCTGGCCCCATATGAATCTGACAATACTAAAAATGCAGAGGCCAGCATCATGAATGGTCTCCGACGCGTCACTACGTTTATCTACAAAAGTCTGAATCCAAATCGGCCGCTGTGATGTTTGGTAACACTTTCCTTCGAGTGCCTAGCACAGTATTTGGACTACCTAGGTACTGATGAAAAAGACTCGGTAAATGATTACCTAGGTACACTCACGGACAAACTGCTCAACAGCCGATCCGTATATATGGGAATACCTAGGAATCAATTACCAGAAACACATCACTATCCTCGAGCTCTTGATCGTGTACATGAGTAAGTCGATGATGTTCAGGCTAGAGCTCTTGTATGAGTGCAAGCTAAAAAGACTGCCATCGGACCCGAATCTTCTCGTTGAAACCTGTCGGGAATGTTAAGACTCAAACCAATCAACACAACTCAGCTGAAACCTATCCAGTCTGTCCTGGGTCTGTCAGGTATTCGAAAATCATCTGTATAGCGGTCTAGGTATATCGGTTCTTTATGGAACCGCTCAATGTAGCACCGCTCACTTCCAGTCGTCCATTGGCATTGTCCACCTTCGCTATTACTGGATCTTTCTGCGATAATGACAGTTCAAGGCACCTGAAGCGCGAAGAACCTTTCTAAGACTGTGAAGACTCTGACCAGGGCCCCCATGGGTCGAATACATGAGCACATATGACGCTATGACAAGGTCTGTCAACTGTCTGTTGAAAGGCACATACTTGGATGCTCGGAACCAAATACGTCGCAACGATGCAGCAAGATGTTTGAGCAACCCTCAGCCAGTCAATTCCCGCCTCGACAAGGGATATTCTCTTGCGAGACAACCGTGACCATTGTTGCGCTCTGCGGCAAGAGCGCACGATAAATAGTACAAGAGCGAGTCAGATGTCGATATCTACCTAGGTGATTTGCAAACGACGTATCATTTACGAATAGTGACGGCCACTCACATTCATGGCCTGATGTAGGCCTCTCTCGAGCCAAAACCCCGTCGCGTGACGCGGGCTCTTCCGAGAACTCAGACCAAGAGGCCGCACATTGATCGTCTGCCGTGGAGAGCCATCCAAATAACCTGCCAATCTAGAGTCGATAGCCAGAATTGCCACATAGATAGCCACCAGACCGCCAGCCTTGGCATCAAGCCACACTTCATATACCACGTCTAGTAAATGAAAACCGCCCCCCCCCCCCATTTCCCCCCTCGACCGGGTGTCTCCTTTTGGACCCGAGAGGCAGAAAAAAACATGGTTGGCAGTATAGCTTAAAGCAATTAAGGTTCAGGCCGCCGCGGGGTCAGCAGACCGGACGAACACGCTCCACACGGTAGACCCTGAAGATCTGGACCGGCGCACGTGGTTCGGGGGTCCAGCTTCGTGGCCTTTCTCCTCACTCCGCGGTCCCGGGGGCCTGGATCCGTGGGGCGCAATCTGGATAAATACAACGGCTGCCCGCAAGCGCGGGTTTGTCGATAGTCGGGGCGGAGACAGGTCCCTTTGCAGATGGAGGCGCTGTGGCGAGCAGAACTTCATCTGCTTCGAGGGTGGGCATGTGACAATGAAGTCGACTATGAGAGAACACTGATGCTGAGCATGGGAGGGGAGTGCGTATATAGAGCCCAAGAGAACCCGAGGACGCGGCAGCCGCTGTAGGACCCCGAGACTGTTTGTTATAGCAACGCTCGTGCTCTTTCAAGACCCTCGCAGTCCGTCGAACACACTACGACAGCCTCAGCCGCCTGTCCGCCTGTCCCCCTTTCCTCAAAACCTCAAAAACTCCAACCTCATCCGCGATGCACCCCCTCCTCGCAGCAGGCCTGCTGCCCCTGGCAGCCCTCGCCTCCCCGGCGGCGCCCTTCCCACACACGGTGACGACCCACGCCCACGCCCGCGACGACCCGGCCGCCGCCGCCGCCCCGGGCGCCATCTCCCAGTTCCGCCACAGCGGCGACGGCTGCACCCAGGGCAGCGACAGCGTCACCTACAACGCGGCGCAGGGCTGGACGACCCAGGTCTACGGCTTCCAGCAGTTCGAGGCCGGCGCCGCCGCCGCCGCCTCCGAGAACTGCGAGCTGCACTTCCAGGGCACCGGCCTGCCCGCGGGTTACCAGGTCAGCCTGGCGAGCCTGGAGGCCGTGGGCAGGTTCGCCGGCGCCGACGCGGCGACCGCGGGCGCGAGTTACTTCTGGCAGGTGTACTGGAGCGACGACGCCGCTGATACGGTCAGTAGTTACTCGAGAGCTCCCCTCTCCCCCCGTCTTCCCACAGCATATAAAGAATGGATTGAGATGGGCGCGCTCGCGCTTGAAGAAAGTGGACGCTGACCAACCTCGCGAACCTGCAGCGCACCCTCGAGGGTTCCGTCAGCGGCGCGTCGAGAAATGCCAGCGGCTACACGACCATCAGGAGCACCGTGGCCACCCCGTTGTGGTCCGAGTGCGTCGGCGCAGACGGTAACCCCGGGATCCTCAACGTGAATTTCCGCGTGGCGGTTGACGGAGGCGCGGCTTCGTTTCAAGTGAACGACGAGGTCCTGAGGTATCAATATCGCAAGTGTCAATAAAGCGCAACGGCTGCGATTTCTATCATGGAGGTTACTCTCATCATTATTGGATAGGATATGCGGTGCGGGGTTGTTCTTTGGGAACAACACTCCGGTGTGTACCGTACAAGCGAACGATTCCTCTCCACTGAATACTTGCAATCGCGCTGCCCCATGCGCGTGAAGTGTTCCGTCAGGCACCTTGTGCATTTGGCCTCTGCTCGTATTCCATTTCGATCCGCTGTTCCTCGTCCTTTGGATCAGAGCGGCCCGATGGCGCCCCATGCCCGTAGTGGTCGTAGAAGACCCCATCGACCGGAATTGGCGGCTCCCTAAAAATGTACATCCACCAATAGTACATGCCGCAGAAGATGGCGCCGCCAACAATGTTGCCTAGCGTAGCGGGGACAATTCCTGTTTTCGAGGGACTGCAGTCAGCCATCTTGTTCGCTCCATAGGCAATGAGGGCTTGTACGCGTGACATGCGGTACCAAAAAAGGGTCCCGCGTCGCACTCCGAAAGACTCACCCTTCCATATGTAAAGTGGGACCGTTACGTCTGGAGTCTTGAGCCAGATGCCCATGGGAATTATAAACATATTGGCGACAACGTCTGTTGAAATTGTCAGAACCGCGATAGGAAGCCCGAAGCGCTGGGCTGCGTCCTCAAGAGCTCCCCGTGAAGCTCGAGAAGAGGTTGCGTATCAGGATGCGAGGATTACTTACGATCCAGCCCCAGTGAGACAAAGACGAATATTGGCCACCACAGGCCGACGACCTTCGAGGACAGGTCCCGTCCCTGCATGCCGAGAAAGCATGCGAGGCACACCAGCCAGTTGCAACCGATCGCGCGAAGGAAGATCTGGTGGAATGCGGGAACGGCCTGCTTTTTGTGCACGTAGTTCTGCACTGCCGTCAAATAAGGGTCCGCATCGAAGACTCCACCATCTGTGGCAAACCACTTCGGTCAGCGAATGGGAGTGCAAGAGTGGAATCCAGAATGGTCGGCGTACACCCGAACACGATGGCCATCAGGAACAATGACCCGGCCAAGTTACCCCAGAAGCAGATGAACCAGTGTAGAAGCATCTTCCACACGGGCAGTCGCCCGTGTAGGACCGCAACCGTTGTATACTGTGCAATGGGCCCATGTCAGCTTTCACGCAGGCCGCCATTACATGTCCGGACCATTTCCGATGAACTGACTGACCATGTTCGTGCCCGTGAAAAGGTCCGCCCCCGTCAAGACAATCATGACGAGGCCCACGGGGAAAATGATGGCGCCAATCATGCGAAGGAGGCCCGGGGCGTTATCAGAAAGCCACGGGGACGCGTTGACGCTGAGCGTGCAGGCGCCCGCGAAGCCGAGCAAAGCGCCCGCCGATGCCGACGACAAGAAGACCTTGTCCGGCCTCATGTTGCCCTTCTTGACCCCTGCCCTGGACACCAGCTCGATCGTCTCCTGCGGCGAGTAGCTCGCAATGTTGGCGACGTTGACCATCGCCGGGTTCGCCATGTTGATGATGTTGGGGGGGGGGGGCTGGGGCGGCTTGCGCGTCTCGGTCCACGTGTGTTGAGGGGATCTTGTGTCGACGTCGTTGGTTCACAACATCCGTAGTGCAATGGCGTCATGTGTCGCTCTTCTCCCGATCAATGAGGCGATCACGACACGATGTTGCCCAGAGAAGCCAAGGTCACGGTTGTGGGTGCGAGCGAGCACCAAGGTTGATGGGAAAGCTCGTGTTTTGAGCCCCAGGTCCGCACTCCGTCCCCATCGCGAGATAACATGGACACCTACCCTCTTTTAGGTCTCTCGTCATTGCCGCATATTCCAAGCTCGTCTGTCAGCGCTATAGCAGGCAGGTCCTGTGGAGAGAGACCCTGTCGAGCGTTGCAATGAGAGCCAGACAAACGCGGGGGAGATTACCAACGGTGCGGTAAGCACGGGAGCATCGGTCGCTCGCGCATTGGGAATATCGAGATCATGAGGTCTTGTTGGAGGAATCCTCCGACGACGGACCAATGGGATTATTCAAGAGGATTGCAATCTCGTGGTCGGGATGGGTGAGGGCGGTGGCTTCGAGGCAGGGATGGACATGGAGATGAGGAATCCTCTGCTGCTGTGTGTATAAGCGCTAGACGCACACGGTCGTGGACAAAAAAACAATGATGTTCCAATGGCCGCGAACAGGATTATGGCCAGACTCGAGAGTCTGCAATGGCCAAGTGGGTGTCTGGTTTGGGTGTGCTGCGCGAGTCGGCTCCAGGGCCTCGAAGCAAGCCGGCGGAATGTATCACACTGGAAAACTGCACGTGGAGGTGAAGTTCAGCTCAGCTCAGCTGTATCTCATCCTCTGCCTAGGGCCGACAATTGTATCATGGCCTGCCGTAGCTGAAGTGCAGCCCAAGCGCAAGTCGAGGTGATGATGGGTGTCTTCCGTTGCGCATAGCACCATCTGCTCGGTAATCTGAGCTGTTGGGGATGGTCGTTCTGTGGAGGACTTTATGCCGCACTTGGTACCCGACGACACGGCAGCTGCACATGCATTTCCACGGTACGATGCCTGCTTGTTCGGAACTCGGAGGTTGAAAATTGTGGCGTGTCCACAGCAGAGGTTGGGCATTTTGCACTTTCCTAGCTTTTTTGCACTCTTTGCACCACCCGCCAGGCTGCAACCGCCCTATCTATTTGCAGCGCTTACCCCGCCCTTATTTACCTTTACAACTACTCGTTAGCTTTATAACACCATGTCTTATAGCGTTGGGCACGTTGCAGTTTTTTAACTTTTGCAATATCGCTATGCTATAATTACGCCCTCTCCCCACATTTCTGCTTTTGCCTCCAATGCAATAAGACCACTAAGGCCACCAAGGCCACTGAGGCTACCAATAGTGATTGCGTAGTATAGCTGATGGTGGTTGGTAGAAAACATAAAAAGTTGAAAGGGAAAAAAGTACGCGACTTATAATGTGGCTTTCAAGGTGACAAGGGTGGTGTAAGCGCTGCAAGTGGGTGGGGTGGTCGCAGCCTGGTAGGTGGTGCAAAGAGTGCAAAAAACGCAAGAAAGCGAAAAATGCCCAAATTCCACTATGGGGCACGCTAAGTTGGTGTTGGTGTTGGGGTTGAGGCAGGCCTGTCAGGCACAACCGAGTGTCAGTGTGAGTTGGTGTTGATGCCAGAAGGTCAGGGCCCCCTGGAGCCCAGGGTCCCAAGGTCCCAGGTGCTTGGCTAAGCGACGTGCCAAGGAGCCGCCTGGAAGGGCCGCATTGTAAATTGTGGGGTTATGTTTTGCCCCACACAGCGAGCCGGAAGCACGAGCAGGGGTGAGGGGTTCATTCGGTTTTCACCCTCGGATCCACTCGCCCGCCCAACCGACTTGCCGAGTTGGGCTGCGAGCTGAGGTCTGGCCCAATGACAGGGCAGTAGCCCGCCAGCCTTATTTCTCAGCCTCGCTAGAGTATGTATGTCGACATGGCGGACTTACAAGGCTCTTGCCTAGCCTGTCGTCAAAGTTGCTTCGGCGGCAACGGCCGTTGACGGTATTCCTTCTGACACCTCAAAGAAAGGGAAAAAACCATAATTCTATCGTCACACCTCTGCGCCTGGCCAACCACTCCACACTGGTGACTGGTCGATGGGTTCCCTTTGCCTGACGTGGCGCTGCAGAAGAGGATTTCATCTATTCTGTTATGATTCGTCAGCAGCTGCCAGCAGAGAACCAACCGTAGTAGTGAGTCTGAATCATGCACATAATGATCAACGAGACAGTATCGTTGTGTACATGTTACCTATGTATGAACAATGGATATTCGTTTACCACAGGTATATAACAGCGTTGTTGTCTCTGGAATTCAAGCCTCATGCCTTGCAAGTACTCTGTATGCAATCTCAGCTGAATCCTCATCGTGTTCATCTGGGCACATCAATATTCACATGACTCCACTTATGTGGACCTCTCTACCCGACTTTAGTACCCGCTGGCTGGCTGCAGGCACCCTGAAGCAAGGGAACCTCAATCGGGACAACAAGCTTGGGAAGGCCCCCGCTCGGGCGTCAATCTGCCTGCGAGTACCACCACGCCACTTCGCAACCATGCCGAATTCCGAGCTCGCAATTGGACACCGTCTGAAAGGCTTGGTACGGTACCCTGACAGCGACGGTCCGCGGCTCTTTTCCTGGGATTTCTCTGAACAGCAGGAGCATTGAAAACACCCTTCTGTCCGCGAGAAATGCTCCGGACCGAAGGAGCCGGCCTTCATTGCACCGACTGAGGCGGACTAGCACCACGAAAGACAGGCGGGCATTCGCCAGTTTGACCAGCTCACTCTGTCCATATGGCCCCCCACGTCTATTCCATCCATCCCGCCGTCTTCGTCGGCTCGACCCCGTGGAAGAATGAGCAGTTCGTCGGCAGCCGGCTACAGTTCAGAGTGTTCCTCCGATACGACCGCACCTCAACAAGCGATGAGGCCCTTCGCCTCGTGGCGCATCTGGTCTACGGGGAGGTCGACGCGAAGGGCGCGGCCGAGGTCGGGATTGGGGAGCAAAACAGGCCTGTCCTTCTCTATCTTTGCGGCGGCCCCGGCGCAAACAACCCCCCTGGCCGCAACCCCGACATGAACCGCTGGCTTTTGGCCAAGGGCTACGCCATCCTGTACGTGCACTACCGCGGTTGTGGAGACAGCAGCCCTATCTCCGAATCGCTCCAGCAGATGAGACATCTTGACGACCACCAAAAGGCAGACTACATCGCGCACTTTTGTCAAGACAATATCGTCCGTGATCTTGAGGCGATCAGGCTCTGTCTTGGTGGACTCCAACAGGGACTGGTCCTTCCCAATGGTCTCAAATGGACCATTTTGGGCCAGTCATACGGCGGCTACATCAGCCTTACCTACCTGTCTCTGCACCCCGAAGGGCTAAAAGAGGTGTTTGTCACGGGCGGTCTTCCGCCGTGCGGCATGAACATTGACGACTACTTTCGGATCGAGTACAAAGACATTGTCCACCAGAACAAGACATTCTACACGCTATATCCGGGCGCCGACGCGCTGGTCAGAAGAGTCCTGTGTCTCATCACCGACATTGGGCACGTTCCCATGACGGGACGTGGCTACATGACAGGTCAGAAGCTCTTGACTCTGGGGAGACAGTTCGGCTCTAAAGTTGGCTTTCCCGAAGTCTACAACCTCCTGGTCAGGATCGAGCGAGACCTGGCAAGCGAGAGGAAGCTCAGCCCAGAGACGATCTCCGATTTCGAGAGCACCCTGCACGTCGACGAGCGGCCCCTGTACCCCCTCCTCCTCGAGCAGACCTGGTGCAGCGGCGGCCCAACCCGCTGGGCCGCCGAGCGCGTGGCGCGCGAGATCCCCGGCTTCGGGTACCTCCGTCGCGCCGACGAGGACAGCGGCGCCTACCCGGACCCCTCGCTGACGCCGCCCGGCGTGCCCCTCTACTTCACGGCCAACACCTACTGCGCGTTCCACTACGACACGCACGAGGCGCTCGTCGACCTCAAGGGCGCGGCGGCGGCCCTCGCCGAACACGACTGGGAGTGCCCCTACGACTTTGACAGGCTCAGGGAGAACCCCCTCGGCGTGCCCGTCTACGCCGTCAGCTTCCTGCGCGACATGCACCTCGACGCGGGCGTGGCGGCCGCAACGGCCGCCAAGGTCGGGGGGCTGCGGCTGGTCATCGATCCTGGCTGGCATCAGGATATTCGGTACAAACCCGCCGAGGTGCTCGAGAATCTGTTCCGGGAGAGACAGGCCGCGAACGAGAGCAGCAATAGATTTTGACTTGTAGATGCATTCAGGCCTTAGAAAAACGGCAAATCATAGATCTACTTTTGCGGCAAGTAGGATGGGCTTCTGGAGGCTTGCCAAAGTTCTGAGGGGAAAATTGGGTGTCCGGCGTGGATGGGCATAGCTTCTTTCGTGCTGTGAAATTTATATTTGAACCAAGGTCATGCTGACTTTAGTGTTCCCTCGTTGCGAATGATGCGATCGGTATAAATCCACGTCTCCGGCGGAAATTGGGAATGGAGGTCGAGAAGTGAGGCCTGACAAAACCCAGCTTGCGAGGTCGGAGAACCTGCAGGGGAGCTGCCCCGAGCCGTCAACGAATGTGCCCAGAACAATAACCAGGCGGGGAACTCATCAGATGAGAATACCTGGCTATCATAACATACGACGCTGGAAGGCATGGCTGAGCGCAGACGCTTCAAATCATGCCAGTGCTCGGCCGTGATGTCTACCTAGCTCATTACAACATCATCAAAGAGCTTCCCGCCACGAATCCAACGGTACTTGACCCATCTCAGGACAAACAGCGGCGGCGCAGCACATCGACGACGGCCAGACCCATCTTCACCATCTCCTGCTCATCGGCCACCGGCCACCGGCCACCGGCCGAAGCCCGAACCTGTGACTTATCGAATCCATGCCCCCCTAGAGCCAGCCCCTCGAAGAAATCTAACCCCCCTCCCGGGCCTCCCCACCCCCAACCGCCTCCAGGACGCGGGTACACACGGCGAGGATTGCCTTCGGAATCGCCCACGCGGCCCGGTCGCACTCGCTGATGCCCAATGCTTCCCATCGTCGCACAAGGCGGCAGGGACAGCTACGTCGAGGTACGCGACTGGACGGGTGCGCAGGACAAGTGGGGGAGGGTTTTCGGTCCAGCCGTCAGCACTGCCTTCAGTCGGGCGCAGCACACAGAGCCCATCTGGGGAGTCGGAGATGCTTTTCGACAGGTGGTTTCATCTTTTGTTCATTATACAAGTACTGAAATTAAAATTATTTCTACTGTAGATCACCAAAAGTCCAATGTCGTTCTGTTTAGCACGATCAGGATGATCCGCGCGTTCCGAGGTACGTGGGCAGCCAGTACCGTAACCCACCACACATACACACGAACACACACACACACACACACACACACACACCTGTCTCCCACGGCCACACAAAAGTGGGCCTCCACCTCCTCTTCTTCTAGCCAGGCGCATTTCAAAACCACGTTTGCCTTGATACAACATCATTGCCCCCGCCCCCCCCCCAAGTGACGAGATGGTATCATCAAGCTGTAGATTGCCCATAACGCCACGCTGCCAGAAACCTGTATCCAAGGGTATGTCATTTTCCCATCAAGTCATCTTGAAGCCCGCGTGCTCTGTACCGTACATCTGGTCACCACTCCATGTCCCCGTGGTATGTATCATGCTTCAACGCCCAGTCATGCCAGTTATTATGCCAAGCTTTTGCCTTGACGGCTTCAGACGTCCGGCCCATCCTCGTCCTCGTACGCCACGGCTTGGTCCCCCACGGGGGGCACCGGTGCAGGCATGAAGGCCTGGCCAGGCAGCGGCGGAGGCGGGAACTCGGGCCAGACGTTCTCGTCGTGCGGATACATGGCCGTGCCGTCCGGCGTCGTCACCATCAGCACCGGCGCCAACCACCCGTTCGTCGCGGGACCCGCACCACCGTTATTAGTATTATTGTTATTAGTATTAGTATTATTCGCGGCGGCCGGTGGCGGGTGAGGGTAGAGCGTGAAGCCGTCGGGCCGCTTGTGCGTCCAGTCGTCGGGCGAGCCCGTCTCGACCGCCCAGCGGCGGGCCTCCCTGCGCCGCTCGGCCCAGTCGTCGAGGGTCTCGTGGCAGGGGCAGCGCTCGTCCCAGCCCCGGCCGCACTCGATCAGCGACGAGTGGACGCCGTAACGGTGGAGCAGGTACCACCTGTTCAGGCCGAGCGTGAGCCAGCCCCAGCAGGCGAGGGGCCCGGAGCTGGGCGAGTCGCCGACGTGGACCGAGCCGGGGTAGTCGGGGCCCAGGTAGTCCGGCGGGCTCATAACAGTGGGAGGAGGATCGGGCCGAGGATCATCGGTGGGAGGACTGTCGTTGTGTTCGTCGGCCGCGGGATCCTGGAGGGCGTCACCAAAGGATGTGGAGGGTGTGATGCTGTTGCTGGAGCACTGCGGCGCCTCGTGGAAGCGCTCGTCGCCGCCCGGCTCGGCCGTGTAGAACGAGGCGTTGTCGGAATCCGAGTCCGAGTCCGAGTCCATGATGGCACTGTCGTTGTCGTTGTCGTTGTCGTCGCCGTAGTCACTCGTGCCGAAGAAGACCCTGCGGTCGGTGGCGGGGTGTGTTTGATCGGGAGGCCGCAGAGGGGGCAGAGCGTCCCGAGGCTGAGTGTCGCACGCCGAAGAGACCGTGGGAGTGTTCAAACTATTGCCAGGTTCGATTGACTTTCCCTTGTCCTGTTCGGAGTTGCCGGCTGTAGGCGTGACGATTGTTGCGCTTTGCTGACATGTCGCCGCCGCTCGCTCGTCCTCCTCCTCCTCCTCCTCGTCGTCGTCGTCGGCCCACGACCCAAGTGCTTCGAATCCCGTGTCCAATTTGCTGTCGAGGGCCGCCATCTGAGCCATCCACTCTGATTGAGGCTTCATCCTCTCGTCTCCTCTTCTTCAAGTGAATTGTTTTACAAGGTTCTTTTAGGTGATGGGAGGTTCGTGTTGCTGCAGGTGGGCGTGAGGCTGGCGGTGTGAGACAGCTCGAGCTTTCCCTCCAGACTGGGTCGCGCAATCCGGACTCTAGTGAGAGTTGCAGACCGCGAACGCGATGGGAGACAAGACTCAACTCAAGAGCTATTGTCTGGAGTTGTGCCGTTGGAGGAAAAGTGACGAGTGCCTGGCGGGGGCGTGTGAAAGGGAAGGTTGTTGCAGCCTGCAACTTGTGTGATGAATCCCAAAACTTCAACATGCGTTTTTGGCACGCTTTAACACAAATGTTGAGCCCCTAAGCCAGCCATGGCAAGCGTGGAAGTCGGGCCAGATCTTATAGAGGCTGCCTTGAGCTCTGGCCAGGCTTTCTGATCTGATAATTCATGAACAGGGTACTGGACCATCTAACAAAAGCCCTGGAGTCAACCGGCACTGTGCCCAGCAGAGGCAAAGTGCCGTAGCTTGGGGGTAGCTTGAGTGGACGCACAGGTGTGCCTAAAAAATATCGAGGTCCGCAGCGTCTAGCTTTCGTATTGGGGCAGCTAGGGTTGACCGGCCTGTGCTGAGGTGCTGCGGCTCTTGTCTTGCTCAAAATAAGTCACGTACGCTAAGACTGGAGCGTACACGCCCACGACTGGACATGTGATGGCGGCGTGTCAAGACAGATGTAGGCGGAAAGTTCCTGCACACAGGAGCCAGGTTTCACCCGAAAGCCATAGAGAGCGGCTTGGCGAGATCAACACTATCAGTTGATGGGTCTGCACAGATTTGAAATGTTGTTGTAGGGGGTCCATAGGTGTCTACCTACCTAGGTACTTCAACCAGGCAGACAGGGCTCACTCAAACTTTGCCGTCGAGATGAAAGTTGAGCTGACCGGCTGATGTTTTCAGAGCGAGATGATGTTGTGATATTAGTCCAAAGGTTTCGCTTGCCCGGGTCGAAGCAGCTGGATCGATGCGGTTTTGTCCCTGAGATCTAAACACTTTCGATAAAATTTCAGCCTTTCATTTGTATCATGTCTAGTCTGATCACTCTCTGGCAGGGCGAAATCTGGCCAACACCTGTGTCAGTGCACTTGAACATTGCAGAGTCCTAAGTCGACGGTGGTTGGCTCCCCTCTTCGTAGAATACCTTTCAACGGGTTACTCGTGAGGATTTTGTGTATGGTGAGGAGAAACATGAAGCTGAGAACTCCAGCAATATTTCATGGGACTGCTAGCTGCCGTTGGCTATGGCAGTATGGCGCACAAGGCTGCTGATAGCTGGACGTCATCCGAGTCTAGGTATTTTTCCAAGGTGATCATACTGGGTCAAGGGAAGCCTTATCGCAACTGGCTTGCTGACATAAAAGCACAATTTGTGGGTTGATTGGTCTCATGCAGATCTTGAGGCGATGGTGCCAACCTTGGAATCAAAGGCTATTGGAGCTTGGGGCCTCTAGGGTAGCGGCAGCGAAACAATCACGACACCTACGCGGTCTGACGCATGAATGTGGGATCAGTGCTGGTTTTCCAAAAACTTCTGGCTAGCTGGCGGGGACCAGGTTGACTTTCCACAACCCAATCCCCAATCGTCCAGAGGCTTGCCGACTTGCCTTTTCCTCTGAGCCATTCGAACACAATCTTCCCATCCGTCCTTCCAAAAGTACTGCTGCAAGCAAGACCTCGCGAGCCATCAAATCTTTGTCACATCACCTCAAGTCCTCTCTTCTATCTCTTTGACTTTGCAACACCACAGCAATATTTGAAGCAATCTCACAAGATGGTGGTCTCCAGGAAGCCCCGTCGTGTGGAGGAGACGGCATCGTAAGTGTCACGAGGACCCTTTCATCCAGCAGAACCAACAAACGCGCTGTACAAGACTTTGCCCGCTCAATCAGCCTCAGCATCTGCTTGGAAGCGACTGGGGACGAACGAACCTCTCCCTCACAGCATTGCACCTACGCCGTCAATCTTCCACCTCTCGATGCCCGCCCCTCTCCTCCAAGCCATTCACCAGATGAAAGCCAGTAGCTGTGACTGACCAGCCCGCAGGAAGACTGTTGCTCCCCTGATCAACTTGCGCACCAAGCAGCTCCAGACGATGCGTTCGACATCCAAGCAATCGCTCGAGGACATTCAGCAGCAGCTCAAGATGTTCCAATGTGCAAACAGAGACCCGGGCTGCCTGATGTGTTACTGTGCCTGGTGCGTCGAGGTCGAGGACCCTGTCCAGGCAGTCAGCTTCAACCCGTGGCACGCCGTCAAGACCATGATCCCATGCTACCTCGCACCCAGCAACGCCTCATATGGATCTCACCAGCAGCATATCTCCAGCGGGATGCCTGGCGGAACCGGTCTTAGCGAGGCTGTCAACACTCATTTCAGGCTGCTGGAGCTGCCGCTCGAGCTGCTCCTCCTCATCAAGGGCTTCCTCCCCTTCCACGAAGCCTGGGCGCTCAAAATCAGCTGCAAGACGTTCTACTTCATGTTCGATGTGGACTTCACGTCTGATCTGGGGTCTTATTCTGAAGAGGAACGTAGCTGGACAGATGTTATGGCTTTCATCCGCCAGCGTGCCGAGGATAAGCTCATGGAACTGCTGGCCCGAGACATCCCCGACGCCATCGTCTGCAAGGGCTGGCACAGCTGCCACAGCATCCACAAGCCGTCAAAGTCTCTGCCAACGTGCAAGAAGGACGAGAAATTCACCGACGTCCCAGGCACACCGCCCTTCAGCCTCATTCGCCTCCTCGCCAAGTCCAGCGCCTTGGGCCACAGAGGTGATGGCCAGACTCAGGAGGCCCTGCAGGCACTCAGCAACCGATTCCTCAAAGTCGCCAAGCACCCATTCTCTCGCCGCAAGATCTTCTGCGAGACTTCCACCAGAGCTCGCATGGTCCAGGGCGAGCTGCTGGTCAAGACGCAGAGCCTGATCTGCTCCAACGAGCCCGCCGCCGCCGTCTGGACCAGGTTTACCGCCCAGTTCCCGCGGTGGTCAAGGCCGTTGATGCCTGGCGGCGCTTTCGTTCACGACTCAATCAGCAAGTTCCTCGCAGTGGCAACGGGCAAGCGAGGTGAGGAGGGCCTGCTACAGCTGGAGGAGGACGGCGATCGGAACGAGATTGCATACCTGCAGACCAGCCAGGGCAGGGTCTTCAGCTGCCGCAGCTCGTACATGGATTACTCCTACAGCACGACGGATGTGGACGGCCTGGGACCGTGTATCGTCCTCACGGCCTGGAGGAGTTACGGCGGCTTTGGCAAGGGCGCGTCTCACAAGTGGGTTTCTCATCTTCCCAAGTTGGCACATTACTTCCCCGAGCACGCCCTGCGCTACACCCCACCTCCGAACAAGGCAAGCATCGCAAGCCTGTGGGAGGGGTGCCTCTTGGGTTCAAAACCTGGCACGGAGTACACGCCTGTGCCTGCAGAGGACGACGGTGCCAAGGTGCGAGAAGCCATGGAGGAGAGCGTGGAGGTCATTGCGTTGGATGGGTGAGGCGAGGCATCGTGACCCAGATTGCCTAGAACAGAGTGATGGGGTGCATGGGGAATCGAGTATGTCAAAACCGTGGAGGTGAGCGTCTAGCCTCGCTAACGAACGCGGATGGGCCATGGCGGCAACGCTACGAAGGAGCCCGGGAGGCGTGGGGGAGCTGGCGTCGACGCCAACGGATGCCCAAAGGTCAGCCGCGTCATGAGCTCACAAAGTATCTGGAAAGTATCTGGCCCCATAACGACCAATCAAGCCCAGCTGTACGATACGTCTGAATAGGGTCACAGAGATCAACTAATGGAATCCTCATCTTGACGTATTCTGCCTCGCGTACCAACTTGGCGCTTCTGACCCCTACTCGTCACGATCATTCATCTCTTTTTGGATCATACTTGATGGCCTGATCGATAGCGGTGATTGGTCTTGCTGGGCTAATCCATGGCCCAGTGCTGAGTGCCGGCCGCACCCGCCATCCGTGCCCAGGTGGTCTCAAACTCCACCGGAAGGCAAACGGTCGCTCCTTACTTGTTTTGTAGTATCGAAGCATCTCGCGTCGTACAAACGGCGCATCCCTTGCCCGGTGGAAACGATGTCATCGCTGTTTGCGCACTTTGCCTCCCCGGTCCTCCCGGCCCCAATATGAGTTGAGAGACCACCCAGCGCGACCACAGGTCGGTTTGAAAACAAGGGATGCACCGTGATGCGAGGAATCACAGAGCCCGTGAATACCCAATTCTGCTAATTGACGTGCCTCGCGTCATACTTTTTGGCGATGGTTTGAAGTGAAATTCAGTGGCCTGTTTTGCCGATAAGTGAATAGAATCCAATCGTCCGGACAACTGATTTCAGCAAGTATTTATTGCCACTGCTATCCGAGAGGTTCGATTCACTCCGGTGTCTTCACTTCTTTAAAAATAACGGTCATCTCTGCTCTTTTGTTCAGTTCAAGCCCCTTTTTTCCCCTTGATTCACAACCTGTCCTCGTGAAGGTCAAGATACTGAGACACGATTTGCCGCCCATCCTCTGTCACTCACTGGATCGTACAGCCTGGTGACCATCGGCGTTATTGCCATCCTCGGATCGCTCTCGAACTATTCAAAGTGAATTGGGATACGAGTTGTGAGTTGTGAGCTCCGCGATGAGGATACAGCTTATACCAAGTGGACCTGCTGCCATCAGCATCGACCCAGCAAACAGAGACAATGTCCGCATCAACCCTCAGCCAGGATCACGATCGTCATACTGCCCTCGGGGCCATGAGGCTTCGCCGTGTCATAGGAACTCAAGATCTCGCCCGCGATATGCGGACACCGAACCGGCTGCTTCGGAAGATGTCTCACGCAGACGAAGCCCACGGGCCCTTCGCCCCTCAGCGCGAGCACGCCGAGCCACGGCTGCATCGTCGGCCCGCCGTCTCAGACCTTCGCGGACCCCGGCTCAGACATCACCAGAAACAGGCGAGCCTGAGAGCGCTCGGTGTTGAGGAGACTGCCGGGCAAGAAATCGACCCCCGACACGCGAGCCAGCACGCGAACATTTCAGAGACCTCTGTCGGGGCGAACGGCATGACTTTTGTCATTCAGCAACGAGGAACTCCGTCCACAGCGCCCCAAAACGCCCACCGATTCTTTTTCACGACCTCCAAGGCGGCTCCAGAGATCACCCATCGGCAACTCGAGCACAGGAAGGAACAAAAAGTGATTTTTGAGTCAGCTGCGTTCTCAACACCGTTCTCAAATCCATCCCAAGCCCTCGCCAGCGAATCCATGGATGACCGTCATGAGTGTTATTCGATCAGTCCAGTTGAAGAATGGATAGACTCAACTCGTCTACATGCAACCCCGGGAGCCGGGCTCGCCGGAAGACGGTCTGATGACACAGATCACTACTCAAGTATTGGGAACACAAACGACAACCGGACCTGCTGCTGTCAAGGCCAGCCACCACAGGGAAGGGAAATCGAGAGCTGCTCGCCATCCATTACTCACGTCGGCGTGGCCCAGATCGGCCGGGTCGTCGCCGCTGGCAACCTCAAAGTCGTGAAAATCAACAGCCAAGAATCTTGGCTTCGCAGCCCGTCGTGGCCGCTGAACACCGGCCACGCAGGTCGGCCTCGGGTTTTGAGGATCAAGACAGCGGTGACGCCGGTGCCAACAAAGACCTTCCAGGTCCAGGGGCGCCGACCGAGGACAAATTGCAAAGGACACGAGTCGGCCTAGGCTTCATGCGAAGAGGATGGGTCTGGAGGGGAAACTGAGGGTGTATTCAGCGCCGAAACCACCCGCGCGCAGGAGGAGACTCGGACATGTGGTCGGGTTGCCGAGCATGGAAGATGGATATACGCTTATGTTTTATAAAATCGATGCAATCATAAGAGTGCACACGCCAGATCCAGAAGCGGAACATGGACCTTTTCACACCGCATGCCGTGAGGATGTAAGTACCTTTCCCTTGGTAGTGGCAGGTCGAAATAAGCTTATGTAGCCTCGTGTAAGTCGCAAGGATCCTCAGACAAGCCAGACTCCTGCAGGTGCGCTCGGACCGTGTGCGACCACACGGAGGAAACGTCCCGGCCATCTGACGTCACAGCATTCCACACCCCAAAACAACACCGCGAGCAGAGCAACGCTGGCCAGTAATGGCATGACAGCAAGGACACGATACTCTCATTTGTACCGCAGTATGCGAACCACACTGAAGCTCATCCATGATCAACCGATGAGATGGGTCGCCTCGAAGCTATCGCACGGTCCATCGTGCTGACCGTCGTCAACGGCGTGAAGAAGCGCTCACGCTCGCCCATCGCCTTCATCCTCACGCTCATCTCGACCGTCTTCTCCCTGTACCAGCTACCTCTACACAAGCACAGACCACGGGTCTTTGAAGGCCTCCGGCACCAACACTGGCATCTCCGGGAAGATGAGTACGAGGCATCCTTCAGGCCGGAGGAGGGGGGCAAGGTGGAGGATGTGCTCGTCCCGATGGGGGACATGGGCTTTTCTGGATCAGTGAGCAGCCTGCATCGCTCACTTTTCCCATCTCGATACTGACAACTCGACCCCTAGACATTCTTCTCAACCGTGGATCAGAAGTACCTCGTGAAGTCCGTCCCTCGCCACCACGAGCACACCTTCTTCCGCGACGATCTGCTGGACACCTACGCTGCACACATGGCCGGCCACCCCAGGTCGCTCCTCGTCCGCATCTGTGACTTCCTTGCCAGCTCAGGCCTGGCCATCGGCCACCAGATCGGGGCGGCCCCTAGTCACCACATCGTGATGGACAACATCCTGTACGGCAAGGACGAGGCCAAGAAGGCGGGCGAGCCGGAGTGGGAGCGGTGGGACCTCAAGCCGACGAGCTACTTCTACCCGGAGAGGGACATCGCCGAGGGGAGGCTCACCAGCGAGGCCACCAAGAGCCAGCTGGCGGACGAGTTCCACGACAAGATCCTCCTGGGCAGGAAGCAGGCCGACGAGTTCTGGCGCTGCCTGGAGGAGGACACCCGCATGCTGGCACACTACAACGCCGTGGACTACTCCCTCTTCCTGGTCCGGTACCAGCCGAACGCACCGGCCCAACAGGCCGCCGACCCGTCTTCCTCAGAGCCACCTCCTGACGGAGACGTCGTCCCACGCGAGCCTCCTGCTGTGCCGCCAGCACCGCCGTCCTGGCGCACCGGTATCCCGAGCGCCGATGGCAAGTTTCTCTACCGAGCTGCCGTCCTCGACTTCTTCTGGGCAAAGCACAAGATGCAGCCACGCGTCATGACGTTTCTCATCAACGCGTACAACAAGCTGATCAGCCACCATGGGCCCATGAGCATCACAACTACACCCGAGGAATACAGGGAGCGCTTTTTGAAGCTTTGTCATGCCATCGTGGAAGTTAGAGATATCCAAGTAGACGAAGAATGACGTCTTGTCGTTGCTGCCTACTCATTTCCACCGGGGCTGGACCCTTTTTGATGATTGGCAATGCTGGTCTGTGTTAGGATGCTTCATGATTGCCCATCTATAGACCCTGCCCCTATACAATTGCCTGCCCACCATGAGTACCAATGTGTCAACGTTTCTCATTCAAATGGTTGCGTTCTATCGCGCCGCTCTTCGTGTTCTTTGCTTGGACCTTTGCTGTGACAACTAATCCAACAACGCCCCTGGTTCTAAATGTACTACTGTTCGAGTCATGTTGTCGCTGAAGAGCTCGTTCAGGCGTTTTTGGGCTGTCTTCTTCGAGCACCCACGCCGGCTGCTAGCCGTGCGAATAACCTGTGCAGGAAGACAATGACGGTTTCTTGTTGTGAAAAAGGGGAAACATTATCTCGGTGGCGAGCTGTCTCGCTGTAGGGACCTAAGTATGGATTGCGTTCCTGTGAGCCTCACGCAATGCCACCTGAGCCCGTGCTTGGCCGCTCTGGACTTGACGTAACCGTTGCTAGTGCGAGCGATTTCAGACCTCTGCCAGCTGGCTCAGGCGGCGGCCCACTTGGTGACCCACCGTTTTGTTCATGTGTACAAACGTACAGAGTACAGTAACGTATTGTTGCAACTTCCAGGATCGTGCTGGTTTTCTTGGCGGCAGGGACCCGGTTGACCGCCCGATCCGGCAAGTCGCAGCCTCGTCTGTTTCGCATCCAAAGGTAAACTGACAGCCTCGCCCGCCCAGGCGCCATTGTCAGGTTCACGCCGTCGTCGAGTGTGCTTCAGAGCTTTCTACGTGGTTTCTTTGATGTCAAACATGCTGTTCTAGCATGTTCTACAGAGCGGCTCCCGCGCAAGTGAGAGGTTCGTTAGGGGCGACCTCGGGAGCGGGGTTGAAGGGGAACCGCACGTTGACATGGGAGGGCGAGCAATCAAACAGATCAAACATGGGTATAAAGCAGCGATATTGTTGCCAGCCAAAGGCGTCGATTCCCTTCATGTGTTGGACTTTCGGGAGGGTTCCCCCCCCCCCCTCTCTTTTTTCTTCTTTCTTCCTTCTTTTTCCTTCTCTCCCCTTTTCGGCCACCACGTTCCTCATCAACCTTCGACAGAAGTGATCGGCCACAGGGAATGTACCTAGTGCTAGCACTGGCCACTCTCGAGGTCTGGCCCATCTGCAACTCGTTTGTTTTAAGCCTCCTGGATCTTCAGGATAGAGGCAATATAGGCAATATTACATTGTATGGTGATGCGAATTTCATTTTATTTCCATGATATGAATTTCGAAAGCGAGACTCAGGCACCGATGCTCTGAGTACGGCCACTGGCATAGTGCATGAACCTGTGTTGATGACCTCCAAGTGACGTCATCTGGCGCCACGGCCCGCAACCTGTTTTATACCTTACCTGTACAACCCATACGACGTCTCGAGATGTGAAACGATGTCTCCGAGCGCGCTGTGAGCTGTAGAGAAATTTTGAACAATAAATTCAACATCATCTACCAGTTCAAGATCAGTATCAGTCATGGAGGTCAACGTGCCGGGATTCAACGTGAACGCCGTCCTCCCGGAACGCACAAAGGGGAAGAACGTCGCGGTCTTGTCACAAAACACAACGAACCACAACGATCCCGGCTTCCTTTCAGACGAATTCCCGCGGAATCCAGCCAAGATTTACCTGACGGCCGAGGACGACGACTTTGATGTACTGACTCTCGCGGAATGGCGTGATGAAGGGTTCCAGGTCGAGTACGTGCCCATGGGCGATGGTGGAGACGACTACGTGAGGAAGCTGGAGAGGCTGGCGAAGAAGAATCTGGGTCCTTGTGAGACATTTGGAATCGTCGGTGAGTCGGACTCATACTTACATCTGGAATCATCGCCACTGATGAATGCGGCCAGCATATGGCGATGCGGCGTCGTTCTGCCTCGAGCACTACCACATTCTGGACAACAATGAGGGCATGAAACTGGGCCTACTCATTGCGTACTACCCGTCAAGAATCCCCGAACCGAAGGGCAAATTCCCATCCAGCATTCACGTCCTGGTCCATCTCGCCGGCAGCGAGGTCGGCGTCGTGAAGCACAGCCAGATGGTTGGCATCCAAGGGAAGAGGCGAGTGGTCAAGAGGAATCTCGAACCCGGGATCGGTGCCGGCAAGATCAACAAGCTGGCCTATGCGAGCTACACCTACAACGCCCAGCCCGGCTTCGCGGAGCACGACCTTGATGAGTACGAGAAGATCAGCGCCGAGCTGGCGTGGAGCCGGAGCCTGACTGCCGCGAGGAAAGCCTTTCATCAGTACATCAACATGGAGCTGACCCTCGATGAGAACATCCAGAGTGAGTGGCTTCGAGATGGACGGCGTGCGCGCGCAACCTTTGGCTGTAGACTGACAGGTCCACAGGCAAGTTCATCACGCCCAACGCACAGAACGTGATGTCGAGTTTCACCACCCACAAGGCGCCACACGTCACGTACTTCCCCACCCTCACCGGCGGCGTCGGCCCCGAGGAGCTCGAGCGCTTCTACAGCGAGTACTTCCTCGCCTCCAACCCGCCGTCGACGCGGCTCACGCTTATCTCCCGGACCATCGGCGCCGACCGCGTGGCGGACGAGGTCCACGTCAGCTTCAAGCACACGCAGGAGATGCCCTGGATCCTGCCCGGCGTGCCGCCGACGGGCCGGCGCGTCGAGGTCATGGTCGTCAGCGTCGTCACGGTGCGCGGCGGCAAGCTGTACAGCGAGCACGTGTACTGGGACCAGGCGGCCGTGCTGGTGCAGACGGGCCTGCTCGACCCCAGGCTGCTGCCGGAGAGGGCCAGGAAGCTGGGCGTCGAGGAGCTGCCCGTCGTCGGCAGAGACGCGGCGAGGAGGATGCGGCGGGGGATGGAGGACACCGACGAGGACGGCCAGGCCGATAACGAGCTGATACCCGGGTGGTACGAGGATGATGATGACAGTGCCGAGGATGGCCAGGGAGACATGGAGGAGCCGAAGGACCCACAGTCGAAGAACCCACAGTCGGAGGAATCACGCCCGAAAGACTCCCAGCCGAATCACAAGGCTGACGATGGTGGTACTGAAAAGGGGGAGGCATCCGATGAGCGCCAGCACGACTAGCCGGTTCCCAGGCCTCGAGCAAGACCGGCAGGAAGACTGCTCCTCTGAAGCACTCTGCTAGTGCTCAGGATGTCCCAGATAGACATCGTAAAAAGTTTTCAGTCATTCACAATGAAATTCCCTTGGAGCCAATCGTGAGAACCGAATCACAGCTAACGCTAAAGCTGCCCCATGACTGACCGTTGGTCCTGATTGTTGAGCCGTGCGAGACGCCCCCCCCCCCCATGGCATACATCGAAGCTTGCCACGGTGAAAACTTTGATCATTCTTACCCTTTTACATTCCTTCGAACCACCACTGCTCCAAGATCTGGGAATCATTCGTCTGGGCAATTTGACAACCTTCCCCATGCGGGTAGAACGGCCTTGAGAGCAAGACTGATAGGTGATTCCTGGGCAAGGCCAAGCGCTTGGGTGCGGCCTTGGCACCAGTATCAATCCGTTTCTCCAGCGCACTGATTTGGCGCGAGGGAAACCCAAGCATGCTAACGGTCTTGGATTCATCTCGGCGTGGCTTTGAGACCAAGCATCTGGGTACAAGCATTGACAGTTGAAAGAATCTCGAGATGCTGGAATCACATATGCTCATAACCGAGCTGATAAACTTTTGAAGACGTTCGATATCACGGCAGGATTATAAATGAAACTGTATCTCACCTTCTTCACAGCCAATGGGATAGGCAATCAAACATCTATCTTGTCGCTGCCACAGGGCTACCTCTTCGCGCTGGGGATCTGTTTTGAGCCCTTCGTATCTCTATCCCACGCCGAGTAATCCCCTCAATACTAGACCGCCGTGATTTCTCGGCAATCAAAGCTAGAAAGGCGATACTTGCCACTGGCCAGGAGTCGGCGTAGAATGCGTTCATGGAAGAGCCAAGCACGCCACAAGCTGTTGGGTCTGGGCGCTCAACGTGGGAGGGGCGCCAAACAAGCTTCAGTAAGGTTCCAGGAGAAAGCTTCGCCGCGAATAAATACAAGATGCCTCTGCTATCCCATTAACTTCTTCTCCACGTCGTCGCTTATCTCTTCCGGCGCGCATCTGCTGTCTACGGTATCGACTGTGTCCTGTCCCGCTCCCCATCACAATGTCTGCTGAAGAGAAGGGCGCCCTCCCCACGTCCAAGAGCCTGTCGCCATCCCCTTCCGGCGAACATGTCGGCGGGGTTGACGCTGCTGGGTCCCAGGATGGTTGGGCGACGCGCAATGGCTTCACGCTCAAGTCTTTCCAGAAGAAAGACTCGGGTGCCGACATCGAGCTCGAGCGCCCCATGAAGACCCGCCATCTGCATATGATCAGCATAGGTATGAGACCTCCCTTCATTGCTCCTGGCGACTACAAGATGCCTAACGACAACGCAGGTGGCTCCATCGGCGCCGGTTTCTTCGTCGGATCAGGCGGTGCCCTTGCCAAAGGCGGGCCCGCCAGCCTCTTGATCACCTTTGCCGTCATCGGCGTGATGATGTTCAATGTGGTCTACGCCCTGGGCGAGATGGCCGTCATGTATCCAGTCTCCGGAGGCTTTTACACACTTTCATCAAGATTTATCGACCCTTCGTGGGGGTTTGCGATGGGCTGGAACTATGTCTTTCAGTGGGCGATCGTGCTGCCGCTCGAGTTGACCGTGTGCGGCATGGTCATGCAGTACTGGGACGCAAGCATCAATGTTGGTGTCTGGATTACCGTCTTCCTCATACTGATCTCCCTCGTCATGATGTTTGGAGCCATTGGGTTCGCCGAGGAAGAGTTCTGGGCCGCGAGCCTGAAGCTCGCGGCGATCGTCATCTTCATGATCATCGCCCTCGTGCTGGTCCTCGGCGGCGGTCCCGCGGGGGGCGCATACGACAGCTTCCAGGGGTCGCAGACATGGCAGGATCCTGGTGCGTTTCGAAACGGATTTCGGGGGTTCTGCGCCATCTTCGTGACAGCTGCGTTTTCATTCTCCGGAACAGAGCTGGTCGGCCTGGCTGCCGCAGAGTCGAAGAATCCCGTCAGAGCACTTCCTGGCGCTATCAAACAAGTGTTCTGGCGGATTACCCTGTGAGTGCAAAAATCATCGCACGATATAGTAGGAGGGGAGGCGTATGGAGGCTGCATGCTGACGTGCACGGCTTGTCCTTAGCTTCTACATCCTGGGTCTCCTCTTCGTAGGCCTCCTGATCCGGTCTGACGACCCACGCCTCCTGGGAAGCGGCAAGGCCGGACCATCCAGCGGCGATGTCTCAGCCTCTCCTTTTGTCCTCATCGGAGAATACGCAGGCCTCAACGGATTCAACCACTTCATCAACGTCATCATTGTTGTTTCCGTCATGTCGATTGGCGTTTCTGGTGTCTATGGCGGCTCGCGTACGCTGACAGCCATGGCGCAGCGTGGGTACGCACCTGGAGTGTTTACGTATATCGACCGCGCCGGCCGACCAACCTTCTCCGTTGGCATCGTTCTCGTCTGCGGTCTACTGGCGTACATCAACCTGAACACCAGCGGTGCGCTCGTTTTCAACTGGCTCCTCGCCTTGTCTGGTCTGGCGGCCCTCTTCACCTGGGGCTCCATCTGTCTAGCCCACATTCGCTTCCGCAAGGCTTGGGCCTATCACGGGCACACTTTGGACGAGATACCCTTTCAGGCGATTGGTGGAGTGTATGGGTCATGGGTCGGGCTAACCCTGTGTGGTCTTGTTTTGGTGGCTTCTGTGCGTCAATAAACACCCCCCCCCCCCACCCCAACACACACACACACACACACACACTCGGAACTCCCCGAAGTCTACGTGCCGACGTTTTGCTGACGTGTGGCACCCCTCTAGTTCTACAGCGCCATCTGCCCGCCCGGTGTCGACGGTGTTGGCACAGCCGAGGACTTCTTCATGGCCATGCTTGCGCTGCCTGTCGTGCTCCTCTTTTGGGCGGTGGGATATTTCTGGAAAAAGGAAGGATGGCTCACGACGGCCAACATGGATATGGATACTGGCCGTCGTGAGCACAATTGGGAGGAAATCCATCGCTATCAGGCCAGAATTGCGGCAATGCCAGGATGGAGACGTTTGGTCTACAAGTGGTTCGTTTAAGCATGCGCAATCCAACCTGAATCAACCCTCTCTCCTAGGCTTTCCTTGTACTATCAATATTAGTTTTGGGTGGCTTCCACCTACCTATGTTTGTGGCATGTTGTGAGAATGGAGAGAGAATCCCACACGTACGATTGATGGCCAAGAAAGGCTGTTCGACGCCTCCAATGTTAGCAGTACACATGTTATGTCGCCGTATGGGGAGGTTGCTGGACTATAGATAGATCTGGGATAGCAAAGCGGCGTACTTCTTGAATCAGAACTTGAAGTTTAACTGCAGAATGAGGAATACGAGCCGTTATGAAATGCTTTCGAACGAACTGACCTGCTGGGGAAAGGCGGCTCTGTTATAAAGGGGGACATTCCGTGGGCTCGCACAATCTTCAACTTTTATGATCTTCAACTCATAGAAACGCAGAATTATCGATGAGCCTCGAGAAGTAACATGGGTTCTTCCATGGCGATTCAAGGCAGTGAAATCGTGAATATTGGAGAGCACTTAAGCTGTCTAGCCAAGTCCAGAATACATCGTGAGTGTGGTGAGGCGTGTGAGTTTGAATAGGTATGTGTATTGGCAGATGATAGAATGCCAGTGGTCTTGAAGCAGAAGAACCTAACAGGCTCTGTCCTGTGTCATACACTTCTCAGAGAACTGATGGGGGGTGGTGTGAAGCCATATCCTCCACACTAGGAAGACTTTCGCAGTACCTGAGATTATTTCGGTGATGATTACGTACAACTTCAATTTCCCAAGCAGGCAGGCCGTCGGTGCTTGACTGCAAGCATCTTCAAAGTGCACACTGGATCGGACTATGTCCTCTACCGAGGTCCCGGGAATTAGTTCCGGCTGACGTTTTGATCTTTTTGGTTAGTCCATTACGGCGGCCGCTTACTCCTCATAATTATTCAAGTTCAAGGCTATCTCACCGCTCGTTCGTCTTCCGAGAAAGTTCTTTTCACCTTTGCCCACGGCAAGATTTAATTCAAGACACTGTGACATGGGTTCCCGAGCAGGGTGAGGATCAAGGACACCATGTCCTTTCCTTGCCAGGCGGTCCACCCTGCGCCGATACCTGGTTGAGGTAACGTTCCTCGGCCAATTTTCCGGCTCTAAAACCCGTGGGGGGGGGGGGTGCACCATGGAAGCATGTGAGGTAGTAATCTTGGCACTGCAGTTGTAGTCCCGTGCCGTTCAGAAGGAGACCAGATGGACAGCCTGCTATGCACCTCGCCAATATCTCCCGGAATGGGGAGGACCCTGAAAATCCATGTGCTGATGGTCGGCGGAGGCCTAGACGCCATCTGCATGTCAACATCACTGCCGGGTCCACCAAGAAGCAAATGACGAGCTCGGCATGCGACCCAAGTGCTTACGGTCATAGATTGACGACCGTGCGACGGAAGCATCTCAGCTAGTGGTACATCAGCGTAACATGGACGCTCAGCATACGGGGGATACAAACAACATTTTCCCGCCTTGGCTCTATAGTATTTGACTAGTCTTCTTGATTGTACTGTGGGTATTTGATAGCGAGGTGCACTGAAGTCGACCCAATCCTCCGTCCTTGGTCCATATCAGGAAGTTCGGTAGTGCCCTGATAGCTCCAAGATGCCTGAATCGTAGCACGGTTGAAGCAACCCTGATATTACTCAGGAAATAAGCATAAAGATTGTGCAACAGGGATGGTGGTGGCCGGCGGATACCGCCTCACTGCCGAAGGACATGAAGCCTCAATATATTGGACGGAGAATACCACCTGACGGTGCACACCTGCGGCAGCTTCCAACCACGTGCGCCCCACCAGGCCCGGATGAGGATCGTATCGTGGTCCTCACGGCTCCACTGGGCGGTGGATGACCAGATCTGAGTAGTTATCGAATCGACATGTCACAATAGCGACCTCTCTTGGTCGGTGTCTAAGCAGCGCCAGAGTGTCACACTGTGCAGTCAGATCTGTTCTGTGAAGATGACCGAGATATAAATTGACCCGCGGCCCTCGATAAACCACTGGATAAGTTCGTTGAGCCAGTTCGCAAGCTTTCATGATGAGACTCTTTGCCTTCGGCACGTTCGTGGCCAGCCTGCTGTGCGCCTCAATCGCGGCACCTGTTCAAGATGTCTCTGAAAGGGCGATATCTGAGCTACCGCGGCTCGTCATCTACTTCCAGACGACACATGACACCGCAGGAAATCCCATATCGATGTTGCCTTTGATTACGGAGAAGGGCATCGCCTTGACCCATCTCATTGTCTGTTCTTTCCACATCAATGTCAACGCAGAAATCCATCTGAACGATTACTCGCCTTACGACCCTCACTTTTATGCACTTTGGAATGAGACAGTCATCATGCAGGCTGCAGGTGTGAAGGTCACGGGTATGATTGGTGGCGCCGCAGCAGGTGCATTTGATACCGACACTCTCGACAGCACCGACGACGCGACCTTTGAACTATACTATGGCCAATTGTACGACGTGATACGATATTATAGACTGCAGGGCATGGACCTGGACGTCGAACAGTACATGTCCCAGGCCGGCATCACTCGGCTAGTGGACCGGCTCAATGCGGACTTTGGGGACGACTTCATCATCACTCTGGCGCCAGTCGCTACCGCGTTGGAAGACAGTGCGAACCTGTCCGGCTTCGACTACCAGGCGCTTGCCGCCGCGTCTGTGAGCACATCTGGCGTCGAGAAGATTCATTTCCTCAACACACAGTTCTACAGCGGATTCGGGACCATGGCGAGCCCGGCCGACTTTGAGGAAATCGTGTCCTATGGCTGGGACCCAAAGGCGATAGTTGCTGGCCAGCTCACCAATCCGACCAATGGGGGTGGTTACACCGACCCGGTGTCATTGAATCAGACGGTCATAGATCTGGTTGAGATCTACGGTACTATCGGAGGCATTATGGGCTGGGAATATTTCAACAGTGATCCAGGCGGTACGACGGCGCCATGGGAGTGGGCGCAGCAGATGACAGAAATACTGAGGCCTAACGACGCCATCACACTAACGGTTACGAACGAAACAGCATCAACGTTGAACACGGCTTGGAAGGACAGTCTCATTCGAACCAGTCAAGCAGCTTCCGCCGCGGAGGATGACCCCTCCGTGGAAGCTACTGTCAACTACTTTTCAATGGTCAACGCCTGATGGTAAAAGAATTACACTAGACAGGAAAGACAGACGGTTGAGTAGAACGGGGCCAGCTTGAGGAGGAAAGCTTGGATACACCATGGGTTCCAATTGTAGACACGCTGTGGTTCCCCGGCAGCCTTCTACGGTTTCCGAATTTGCAGCAGCAGCATCGAAGTCGCCTCTTCCCTAGGGAGTGGAAAGGCCCCGGGGCTAGACATGAAAAAAGCGGCTGAGATATCGTGGGGCCGAGGCTTGGGGTTATATGAGGATAATGTGTTAACGAATAATAACTCTTTCATTTTGCTACAATTGGAAAGTTTATTGCCACAGTACGTATAACGCGAAGGACCCTTCAGTGCTCTCGGTCTTACAACGTTCTTCTTCTGGTGTTCTACCTAGGTAGCTCAGGGTTCTTCATGAGCTGTGACATCTATTGCACAGCTCGATGGCGTCGCCAACCAGCAGCTCACCTCTTTTGCTTGAATTGGGGCAGGATGTGCGTTTCAGTATTGAATACAATGTCTGGAAGTCGTAGGAAGTCGACTGGGTAAAACAGAAGATATAGGTACTTCGGCGTTTCAGCTTGTCATGCAATGTGTCAGTCTTGATGCAGTGGGTTTGGGCAAGGTAGCTCAAAAGCCAAAAGCTTTCCATGTTGTCTCTTAGCCATGGTGGCACGGCTTTGACGTTGGAAACAGATGAGTAGCCCTGGTCCTTACCAACGAAGGTATGTCTTTCGAAAGCTTGGAATATTCCCCAGCCCCAGGAGCGATAGACAGGATCCTCCGTTATCCTTCACATCATGAACAGGCTCTCGACTGTCTCAGGACCTTGAAGTTTGTGTTAATCCAGCCGCTTGACGATATAGTCCTTTTTCCAGGATGAAAGATTGCTGGTCTGTGCTGCTGGATGGCCGGACTGTCCCATGTTGAACCACGCAATTTCTGGTGGAAGCCTTGTCTCAGTTACCGCGTACATTCCCTAGCAAGTTGTCATGAGGTCTCGAGCGAAGTTTATTTGCCGTTCCTTCTCTGCGGTCCAACCACTCTTTCGGGCTTCTCGAAGGGTCAGACCGCCAGTGGTTGCTAGTGCGATGGTGCCAGGCAAGAAACAGACAAGGTGGTCCATCTTGGCCCATGGGCGACATGTTGCCACCAATGCCCTGCGGCAATTCTGCCACAGACTTCAGCCCGGGTCTTTCGGTGGTTGCAATCAAGTGGTTTTGTATTCCCGACAGTGCTTCTTCCCACATTTGAAGGTATACGACGTCGGATGTCTGCAAATACTGCTTGATCAAATACTCTGACGTCTGTCGGACCATGAACATTTCGAAGAAGGAAGGAGAGCACTCGCCGTAATAAGAATTCCCACGGCTTCCCAGGCTGATCTCTCTAGCAGTGAAACTACCTGTTTCAGGGTTCACGAAGATGGGCACCAGGCCGTCTCGCGCCGCATTGTCGTTGAGAGCCTTCATTGCCTTCTCGGACGCTCTCCAATACGACTGATTGCCAGTGATATGGGAAAGGCATTTCGTTTCCAGCTGAAGCGTACTCGCCTCTGCAGTCGAGGAAGCATCTCCATCGGCGTGAGAGGGCAGTCCGATTCCGTTTCCAAGGTTCACCGCTAGCATAAGGAATCCCGGGCTTGGACGTGTATGCGGAGAGGAGGCGGTCCGCTAGGTCAGTCGTTTTATCGAGATAGACATGATCATGGAGAGAGGAGGCCCCAGGGAGATTCTTGGACAGATGATGAGCCGAAAGAAGACCGCCTAGCATGCGTATGGTGATTTCGAATGTGTTGATGTCCTGATCCTGGTCCTAAGTCAGGCTCCTGTGAAGCCATTTGCGACTATCACTCAGTTGCATGGTCAAGTTCATAATCATCACTGTACTCGCAATGAAATATCTCAGCTGGGAGATATTTCGAGGTCCCAATCTGCGAATGGGGAGAGGTACCATCGAAAGCTATTTAAGACTTCTTGTGTTCCGGGCAAGAAGTTCAAAGTAGCAACTATGATGGCAAGAAACACAATCGCCCATACCTACTACCTAGGTACTCTGGTGTTCATGATCGATTCCGCCAAGCACGTCAGGCGTTGAACCCGGATCTTGCATGGTGGACCAAGGATCTTGGAGGGGGACGACTTTCTGCCCATTCGTAATTTGTCGCAACAAATATGTGCCCGAAAGAAAACACAAAATCCAGTAGGTGCCAATAGACAATAAGAAGTCAAAATATTCTCGGAGTTGGCAATTGCACGATCTCGGAACGATCTCGGTGTTCTTTTTTGTTCCTTTCTTTCCTTTTCTCTTCTGGGACGGACTTGCAGAGCCTTCAAGTTGTGGTAGACAACCTTAGAAGTTTTAGGCTGAAGACGACGATGTGTCGGTCAATACCAAGATCGACACAATATTGGAATCCAAAGCGGGCTCTAAATGCCACACATTCAATGAACAGGGCGGCGGATTGAATTAAATGCGAAGTGAAGGCAAATGGCGGGCTGTGAAAGGCTGGCGATGGACAGCAGATGGAGTGCCACTTTTCAGAGAAGAGAGTTATATTCATTGATTACGTCGCCACAATGTTTGCCCTTCTTGTCGATGTGCATTCCGTGCTGAGACAATAAAAGAGGACGAGATCCTATGCAGATACCCGACTTTGAACATTAAAACCTTGGGGCTTCTGAGTGGCTCCGATGACGAGGTACTTTCACTTCAGCTTCCCAGAAGTACAATACCTCTGGGAAAGATTTATCTGCATACGGCTACCCAGCCAAATCTGCTGGGTGCCCACTTATTGGTGTAGACTGGAGCTCGGATACCCGCCTCGTGCTGTCAAGTTCTGCCGGTGTGCCCCGATCGAATCCGTGATCGGTCTTCGGCTCCATGGCATCATACTGCGGCTGCATCTCAAAATTAGCCTGACTGTCGTCTGAGTCTTCAGTTGGTCTGTCAGATCTACTCCTCTTTCTTCGCCTCATCGAAGAGAGGATGACAGGCAACGAAAAAATTCCGATCACCCCGAGCGGCACACTGATACCTATCCCAATCGCCAAAGAAAGGCCTGATTGAGCAGAGTCGTTGTCGAGGGCTGTAGGTGTAGGTTGATAGCTATAGCAATAGCCCGGTCCGCCTCGGACCGAAGGCATACGGCCACCAGAAGGAACCAGCTGGCCAAATGGCTAGTCGGGCCGATTCGGCCCAATGGCAATTGGAAGAGACCGTACGCGTATACGCCTAATCCCTTTGGCGTACAACAATAGTTTCTCTTTTATTTCTTTTATTAAACATTATTAATAATAATAGCAAATATACTTATTTTTACCCTTTATTTAAACCTCTTTGTATATAAAGATTAACTTATTAATATTAATTAGTAGTTAAATAATTAACTATAGATAGTAAGGTAAAAGAGATAAATCTTGCCTTAAAAACCACTGCAATGTTCTCTAAAAGGGGTGTATTACTTATAATAATAAGCTTTATGCTTTTAGCAAAAAATAATAAACAGCTTGCAAAGGAATTTTAATAAAATTATTATTAGCAAAAGGCTATTTTTTTTAATTATTAAAAATAGCTAAGGAACTTTAGCAAAAGTTATTACTAGCAACCCTTTTAGTGCATTTGCAATGTAAAATAATATATAAACAACTTTAAAACCTTTTTATAAATGCTAGCAGCTTATCTAATACTATACTATACTCTTAAAAAAATAATTAATTTTATATAAAAATATTAAAACCTTTTATAAGGTTATAACGGTAAGCAATCAACTAGCAAACCTCTTTATTAAATGCTTTTGCTTTTATAAAGATTTTATAATTTCTTTTATCTTTATTACGCAATAAAGGCACTAACAACGCATATATAAACAAATATATTAGCAACCTTAAAGCACTTTACACTGCATTTCAACCCCTTTTCCATTTATTTTTACTTTGTTTTTAGGCATATGTGTATATATATAATAACCCAATTTCCCCTTTGCTTTTTATCTCTTATATTTTATTACTATGCTATATTTATCTTAGGAATCTTTATCCCTTAGATTAAGCAACCTAAATTAAACTAGTATAGCTAATCTTAGCAGTTTAAACAACCTTTTAGTTAAAGAGATAGAAACTTTAATATTTAATTAGTTTTACAATGCTTAGCAGCTTATTTTAATGTTAAGCAATCTTTTAGCAAAAACTAAAATCTTCTAGGCAATATAGCTCTTATTTAACGCTTGCCTTTAGTATAAAAAGATATAATTAAGCGCTAGTTAAATATACTTAAATATAGCAGTTGCTAGGGTAATTGCTACTTACTTTAAATAATGCAATAATAACCTTTTTTACTACTTTTATAAAAGTTTTAATAGGTAGACCGCTAATATATTTAACGCTATTTCCTTTAACCTGCGCTGCAACTTTAAGCAAGTCTTTTATTAAAATAAAGTTTATACTAAGCAAAATAACACTTTTATTAAACTATATTTAATAGCTTTTACTGCTTATAAAAAACTCTTTAAGTAAAACTTAATTAAGCTTTAAAACCTAAAACTTAACCTAAGGTTATATACTTATAAATAGCAATAAAATATTTTACTATTAAAATTTTTTTAACCTTTATAATAAGAGAAAGCGCCTTAGCAATAGCCTTAGATTTGTTAAGAGAAACTTTGGCAAAAATAACTAAACAATATACAATAAACTATTAAAAAACTTTTAGCATACTTATAAATTAAAAAAGCTTTAGAGAGTAGCCTATAACAAAGCCCTTTATTATTATTGCCTTTGTCATAACCGCAATAAAACCCTTTGCAACCGCTGTCTTTATTATATATATAATAGACTATATAATGCTTGCAATTAAACCCCTTAAGGGTGCCCTTTTAGTTATACTTGTAATAAAACCTTTTAAGGTTGCCTTTAGAACAAGGCCCTTTTGCATTAGTTTTAGTGGACTATATAATAAGACTGTGATCGTTGCCCCTTAACTGTTTATATATACTATATAACACCTTGTTCCTAGTATTAAAACTGCTTATATACTATTATAATTTTTAGCAATATAACTTATATAAGACTCTTTCTTTATTCAAGTACTTAAACAATTATATTAACATTTAAACCTTAACTAGCTTTATAAAGATGTATAGCTTAGATTAGAAGTATATAGGCAAGCTATATAACTTATTAGATAATAAGCTTAAGACCTTCTTTAGTTTTTATTAGCATACTTAAATTAAGCTTAGCTAGTTTTATGCTATTTTTCCAAAGATTTTAATTAGCTGCGCTTAACTATTTTATAAAAGCTATATTACTTATTTTAATACGTTTATAAAAGCTTATATTAAGATTAAACGGCATTTTAATATAAAAGTTAACTACTTTTATTATTATATTGTTACGACCAAGGCCAAAGAGGTTTGGTTGTGAAGTGCAGGGCTAGGGTTTGCCGAGGCCTTATAAGGACCCTTTGGCAAGGCCGTATAAAGGCCGGCACTTTCTCTTTCCTCTTTAAGATTTAGTTCCGTATAGCAGCTATACCTAAGCAATTAATTCTTCCTTCCTCTATAACTAGTATAATTATCTTGCCTAGTAATTCTTTGTGTTTAATAGTTTTAAATTTTGTTTTATTATTACTTAAGATGCTTTTATAGATGAGATAAGGCATTAATACCTTTAATAGAGAAAGGTTTTTGCATTAGGCCACTTAATAATAAATGCTCTAAGAGGAGTTATTTAACTTAAATAGCATATGCTTAAAATAATAGCTTAAAAAAACACTTAATAAACCTTTATCTAATAGACTTATTATTTTTAAGCAGATGATTTAGGCTTTGCTTAATAATAAGAATAAGAGTTTAGTAAAAAACTTAAACTTTACTATTAAAAAACTTTTTGTTAATTACATTATAAGCTAATATTAGACTTAAAGGTCTAAGATTTTGATAGCTTAGAAGATAGCATCGAGGAAGCTGGGTAGTTTAACTAACAAGGTTATTTACGCTTATAGCACTTTTAAGCCAATTACCTAATGTTAATAGGATGTTTACTGCTAAGGCAAAGCTTAAGGAGACAAAGAGCTTTGCAGCTAATATAAGTTTAATTAGGATAAGTTGTAGAAATTGTTGGTAAGTCAATCTCCGTATACAAAGAGGTCTAAATAGGGGGTGAAAACGAGTGTATTTGCTATTATTATTGATGATGATTCGCAGAAGGAACAGAAGGAAAACTATTATCGTACGCCAAAGAGATTAGGCGTATACGCGTACAGTCCCTTCCAATTGCCGTTAGGCTAAATCGGCCCAGCTAGCCATTTAGCTAGCTGGTTCCTTCTAATAGCTATATACCTTTGGTCCAAGGCAGACTAGGCTATTGCTATAGCTATTAACCTACACTGGCAGTCTTTTGTATTAGCTTATAACCCCTTATTATATACTTTAAAAGATTAGTTTAAAACTTAAACTATAAGCAATTAATTGCCTAAATAAAAAAGAAACAAGTGATAATTGTATTATATAAAAAAAATATACTTATTGCCTAGTTTATAGGCCTCTGAATAAAACCCTTTATTTACACTATCAACTTATTATTATTAACTAAGCATTCCAGCGCTTTATTTAATATAGCCTTTATTATAGCGTTAGTAGGGTTATTATTGCTATTAATCTATTATACCTTTATAATCTTGCGCTGTTTATATAATTAATATAAAGCTATTATATTAATCATTAGCCTTTTTTCTCTAGTTATACTCAATTTAACTAAGCATTTATATAAAGAATATAAGTCTGTATAAATGACTAAAGGCATTATAGAAAAGCTGAGTCTATTAGTTATTAAGCAAAGCATTATCTCTATTAAAAGACTAATATTAAAAGTATTAATAGTTTTATAAATCTCTAATGCTAAAGAGCTCTAAGTAACCCTTTTGCATTTAATAAAACTTTAATGCATAAAGTTTCTTATTAATATAAATTAACCATTAGTATTAGTTTTATTTCTAATTGCTAAAATAAACCTAATCTAAGAGCTTAAATCTTTATTGCTAGCTAAAAAGCCATTAGCAAATACAAAAAGCTTAGCTATCGCTAGGTTAAGAGAGATATATTATAGCCCTCTCAATAGGTTACTAAGTTGCTATTATAAGCGATTATTAAGCTTTATATAATTGCTTTTATTAAAGTTCTAAATCTAGGCAGCAATAAATAAGTTAAAAAAAGCTTTTAGTTAATAAATTAAAGTAATATAAGCATTATAGGCACATTGCTCTATATATTATTAGGCTTAGTTAGCTAATTTAAAATTAATAAAAATAATCTTAGTGCTTTAACCCTTTTGCTTTAAGTTTAGCTTAATTTTATCTATCATTAATATAGCGCTATTAAAATCTAAAGTAGTATTAAAGAAAAGAAAGATCTTAGGCTTAGCCTTAAATTAGGCTTTTTACAACTTTTAGTCTTTTAGTGTAAAAAAAGCTAACATTGCTAAAATAAGAGTATTGTTAATTTATATACTAATAAGGCCAAAAGTTTCTAAAGGTCTATTAGTAATTAAAAGGCACAGATTATAGGTTAAGATTAATATATCAAGCTTTTCTTAATAGTAGCCTTAATATATAGCAAACCAATAAACGCCTGCTTTAGCAATGCTGTAAAGTAGCTTAATCACCCTAATAATAGTATTCTAAGGGTATTTAGTTTATAAAGCAGCTAAAATAGCAGCTAATATAGTACATATAAGTTTAGTTTATAACTATAGATATGCCTGGGTAATATTGCGTAACAATAGCATTATGCCGCTTTACAATAGTAACGGCGCAAGGGCTAAAATCAACCGCTAGCTAACACGTTAAATCATAGGGGACTATATTAAAATAAACGCTTTCTCCTTATTATTATAGCTTTATATAATTAAGCATAACTTTTTATAAAGCTTAGTAGTTTTGCCCTTAACTTTTTATACTATATGGGCTTTAAAGATATAATAGCTATTATACCTAGCCTTGCTATAGCGTTTAAAGTTAAAAATGCTACAGCTAATAAGGTTATTTATCTCTTGGGCATTAAACGCTTTAAACAGCTTACCTAAGGTTGTTATAATGCCATTGTTCCTTAATTTAACGATAAAGTTATAATTATCTTTTTTTTTCTTTGTTAGAAAGGCGTTAGCTAGCTTGTTTTTTAAGCTAGGAGGTTGTTTCTTTTGCTTAGGCTTTGTAGCAATTATAATTATATCGCTAATAGCATTAATAGCATTAGCAGCGTCGTTAAAGGGCTAGTAGTTTTTATTATTAGTTGCTGGGGGAAAAAGAGAAGCAATAGTATTAAGGTTGCGGTAAATAGTTACTAGGAAAAAAAGAGAGACGAAGGTATTAAGGTTATAATAGTAAGGTTAGAGAACGGTTAATTTAAAAGTAGCAAGCTTATTGGGTATCTTAAGGGTAACATTGTAATTATTAACGGCTATAATCTTATAAGGCCTCTGCTAGCTATCTTTCTCTTACTAAACTTATACCTTATTTTAAAGTAAAAGCTTAAGTACATCTATAATAGATAGTCTATTTTAAGTATTAAGGGCGCCCTTTACTTAGCGCTTAGCTACTGCTTTATATAATGCCTTTATAGCCTTTTATACTACTTTGGCTCTTTTAATAGTTAATAGCAATGGGGCTGAATCGGTTGTTATATAAAGGTATGCGCTAAAAACAAGAAGAGTAAAAATAAGCTTATAGGGTTTAATAATATTATTAATAGCTTTAAGGGCTATTTGCAAAATTGCTTTGTTAAATATTATACTATAAAGCTCATTGTATAAGATATTAAAGGCTTGTTAAAGTAGAGCATAGTATTATTTTAGCTTGCTAATTAACTAGTAGGCTTTAACAGAAACCTATTTATATATAATTTTTATTAGCCTAGCTTTTAATTTAAACTCTATAAAGGCAAAATTAATACTTGTGTTATATATAATTATATTAAAAAGTCTTTAATAATAAATATTAATTTATAATAGGCATAAGGCTTCCTAAGTGTTTTTAGCCGATAGAAATAAAAGAAAACAGCCGCTGTAGAAAGCTATTAAAAAGTCTAAAACGTAAAGAATAAGGTAATTTTTGAGATATATAACGTTTGCAAAGATTTTATAATTAAACTTATAATTATTTTTTAAGGTAAACTTAAAGCGCTAAAGGGCATTGCTATATAATTAGCAATAGTAACAAAACTTTTTAATTAATTATAGTATATCCTTATTAATATTATTATAACCAGCCTTTTTAAGCAGCTAATAAAGTTAATATATTGCTAAATAGCCAAAGCAATAATAAAAGCATTATAGCTTTATTTTCGTAAAGAAGACGCCTGCCTATTTCTCCTTACTTAAAAAAAATTATAAATAGCTTTATTTACATATAATAGAAACAGTTTTGTTATTATAAATAAGTTGATTTATTAGGTTATTAAATTAAACGCATAAGCGGTCTATATTTATAAGGCAAAGTAAAAAGGGCGTTAGAGCATCTAGCATATAGAAGTTAATATGCTTAATTAAAGTATTAACGGCAATAATTCTAATTAAATTTATTATTAATCCTTTGCTAAATTTAATTAAAGCTTATCCTGCTATTAACTTATCAAGCTAAATAAAAGGGTCCTCTTATTATAAAGCAAAAAACTGCTTTTTTCTAGCTATAGATACTTTTGCAACACTTATATTAAATAATATTCCTTAAAATTATAATTAGATATAGCAGTCTTTAATAAAAAATTGCATAGCGTTTATATTAAAGCCATTAGCAAAGTAAACGTTATTGCTAGTAAGGCGATATAAAAAGCTTTGATTTACAAGCTAAGTAAAGGCTTTAATTTTCTCTTTATAGTCTTTATTATTATTATTAACCTTGTCTTCTAGCTATATTTAATCTGCTTTATTATCTTTATAACTCGCTAAATACATCTCAAAGCTATTAAGATTATTGCTATTAAACTAACAGTTAGCAATAAACTGGTTATATAATCGGTTGCATTCCTCCTAAGAGTATTTTATTAACCAATAACCTTCTTTACTATATATATAACACTTCTTCTTTTAAAATATATGCTGCTAAAAAGAGCAATTATTATAATAATTACTATTACAGCTTTGAAAGCTATTATGCAAATGAAAGCCGCTATAAGGGCTGCCGCAAAAGCCTTTACCTCTGCCATAGTTATTACTATAATAATAGTCTAAATAGTATTGGTTATTTGCTTTATTAGCGGTTAGTTGCTATTATAAATTATAAGCAAAGTAGGTTTTAATTAAAAAGCATAAGTTGGAAAATAGCTCTTTATAGATAATAATAAGCTTAAAAAAAGCATGTTTAAGTTTATATACTTTATAGCAAGCTTTAATTACTATAGTCTTAAGTGCTTATTTGCTTGCATAATTTAGTTCCAAAGTACATTAGCATAATTATAGCTTATTAAGCAAGATTTTAAAGACTTTATAAAGATTCTTCCCTTTATTCTGCTGCTTAATTTTATTAAAGGTTATTAAGGTTTAGTTTATATAATAGTAAAAGTAATTGACTTTTATGTTAAAATGCTATTTAATCTTAGTATAAGCTTTTACAAATATATTAAAATAAGTAACGTAGCTTTTATAAAATTGTTAAGCGTAGTTAGTTAAAATCCTTAGAAAAACGGCATAAAATTAGCTAAGCTTAATTTAAATATGCTAGCAAAGATTAAAGAAAATCTTAAGCTTGTTATTTAATAGGTTATATAGCTTGCCTATATACTTTTAATCTAAGCTGTATATTTTTATAAAGCTGGTTAAGGTTTAAATGTTAATATAGTTGTTTAGGTACTTAAGTAGAAAAAGAGTTTTATATAAGTTATACCGCTAAAGATTATAATAGTATATAAGCGGTTTTAATATTAGAAATAAAGTATTATATAATATACGTAAATAATTAAAGGGCAATGATTATAGTCTTATTATATAGTTTACTAGAACTGGCGCAAAGGGGCCTTATTTTAAAGACAACCTTAAAGGGTTTTATTGCAAATGTGACTAAGAGGGCACCCTTAAGGGGTTTGATTGCAGGCATTATATAGTTTATTATATATATAATAGAGACGGCGGTTGCAAGGGGTTTTATTATAGGCGTAACAAAGGCAACAATAGCAAAAAGCTTTATTACAAGCTATTCCCTAAAGCTTTTTTAACTTAAGAGTATGCTGAGGGTTTTTTAATAGTTTATTATATACTATTTTATTATTTTTACTAGGGTTTCTTTTAACGGATTTAAAGCTTTTGCTAAAGTGCTTTTTTTTATTATAAAAGTTAAAGAGGTTTTAATAATAAAATGCTTTGCTGCTGTTTATAAGCGCGTAATCTTAGGTTAAGTTTTTAGTTTTAAAGCTTAACTAGGTGCTACTTAAAAGGTTTCTTATAAGCAACAAAAACTACTAAATATAGTTTAATAAAAGCATTATTTTACCTAGTATAAACCTTATTTTAATAAAAAACTTGCTTAAGATTGCAGCACAGATTAAAAGGGATAGCGTTAAATATATTAGCGGTTTATTTACTAAAATCTTTATAAAAGTAATAAAAGAGATTATTATTATATTATTTAAGGTAGGTAGCAATTGCCTTAGCAACTATTATATATAAGTATATTTAATTAGCGCTTAACTATATTTTCTTATACTAGAGGCAGGTATTAAATAAAGGTTATATTACTTAAAAGATTCTAGTTTTTATTAAAAAGTTGCTTAATATTAAAATAAGCTGCTAAGCATTATAAACTTAGTTAAATACTAGAGCTTCTATCTCTTTAACTAAAGAGTTATTTAAACTGCTAAGATTGGCTATATTAGTCTAATTTAGGTTATTTAATCTAAGGGATAAAGATTCTAGGGATAAATATAATGTAATGATAAGATATAAGGGGTAAAAAGCAAAGGGAAAATTAAGTTATTATATATATATGCATATGCTTAAAAATAAAGTAAAAATAAATGGGAAAAGAGTTGGAACATAATATAGGGTGCTTTAAGGTTGCTGATATATTTATATATATATATACTATTAATGCTTTTATTATATAGTAAGGATAAAAAAGATTATAAGACTTTTATAAAGGCAAAAGCACTTAATAAAAAAGTTTACTAGTTAATCGCTTGCTATTATAATTTTGTAAAATTTTTTAGTGTTTTTATATAGAATTAATTATCTTTTTAAGAGTATAATATAGCACTGGATAAGCTGCCAGCATTTATAGAAAGGTCTTAAAGTTGTTTATACGTTGTTTTACATTATAGATGCATTAAAAAGATTGCTAGTAATAACTTTTGCTAAAGTTTTTTAGCTATCTTTAATAATTAAAGAGAACAGCCTTTTATTAGTAATAATTTTACTAAAGTTTTTTTATAAGCTATTTATTATTTTTTGCTAAAAACATAAAGCTTATTATTATAAGTGGTATACTTTTTTTAAAAAACATTGCAGCAGTTTTTAAGGCAAGATTTGTCTTTTTTACCTTGCTATTTATAGTTAATTATTTAACTATTAATTAGTGTTGGTAAATTAATCTTTATATATAAAGAGGTTTAAATAAAGGGTAAAAATAAGTATATTTGCTATTATTGTTAATGATAATTTATAGAAGAAACGAAAGGAAAACTATCGTTGTACACTAAAGGGATTAGGCGTATACGCGTATGGTCTTTTCTAATTGCCGTCGGGCCAAATCGGCCCGGCTAGCCATTTGGCCAGCTGGTTCCTTCTGGTGGCTGTATGCCTCCGGTCCAAGGCGGACCGGGCTATTGCTATAGCTATCAACCTACAAAAATACTCTCTTAGATTTTAAAAAAATTGCAATAATTAAAAACTTGCAATATCTAAGCAAATTAACAAACTTAAATAATGTAAGACCTAAATATTATAATAATTTTATAAGATTTTAAAAGCTTTAAAATTTTTTATAAAGCTATATTTAACTAATAAGCAATAGGCTTTAACTTTTTTTTATAAGCTTTAGCTATAGTTAAAAAGCAAGCTTATATATACTTATGCTAATTAGAAAATATTTATAAAGCAATAGAAAATAATTAATTTTGCTAACAATTATTAGCAGGCTATTTTAGAAAAGCTTTAAAAATGATACAAAACTGATTTTTTAAGCGATATATTATCTAAGGCGTTAAAATGTTGCAGGGGAAATAAGCCTTTTAAAGATTTTAACCAACCTAAGGACGCATTATACTATAATTTTAATAATTCTTTATAATCTAGAAATAATTAAGGTTTTAGAGGCTGGGGTTAAGGCTTAAGAGGAAATTGTATTAGTTGCGGCAATTGCAATGGTTATAGCGGTTAAGGCCATAGAAACCATTATAGTAGATTTAACCCCAATAGAAAAATTTTTTTACTAAATTAAACCATTAAGGGAAACAGCAATAATAAAAACTCGTTTGGCAACTAAAACGAAAAACCCTAATGCTACATTTATAACTCTTTAGATTACTTTGCTAACATTTGCCTAAATAGAAAGGGGTACGTTAATTAGATTACTTTTAAAAATAGCACTATAAACACTTAGTAACAATTATAGGAGCTGGAAACCCTTATAATCTAAGATAGAGGGAATAATCTAGTTAAAAGGATACTTGAGATATTAATCTTAGTAGCTATAATAATAATTATAAAGGCTTATGTTAAAGTGCTTAAGTTATTATTAGTTAAGGTAAAGGTTAATATAGACACTTAGTTTTTTATTAACTTTATTAGTATTTTTTTATTAGAAAGCATAATTTAAATAAAGCACCTTTGTTTACCGTTTCTTTTATTGGGATTTCTTATGTTTTTATTAAGGTGTATAGTGTATATTAGATTTTATTTGTTATGTTTGACTCTTATGGGAAACGTGTTGAGCTTTGATGACTATGTATAGTAATTAAACAAAAGCGATATAAGTCACTTTTCCTCTTTGAGATGCTAGCTATTTAAAAAGAAAAAATAATCTTAAACAGTGCAACTTAGCGATAGTATTAAAGAAACGATAGCCTTTAGATTAAGACTATGTTAGCTTATGTGTTTAAGAGGATAATAAGGAATTAAACATTTTGTTACATTGTTATTACACCTTCTAAAAATAATCCTAAGCATATATTAAAGAAAGATAAAGATGGATAGGATATTAGGGAAATATTTTAAAATAGAACTAAAGATAAATTATATAACTTAGAAAACTTATTAAAATGTTTATGCAAGTATGCGTTAATGTTTTTTAATTTAAATAAAGCTAAAAGATTATTTTTAAGGCAATAAGCAAACTATATTATCTTACTTTAAAAAGGAGTGACCCCTTTATATCTTTTTATTTAATAATTCTTTAAGAGAAAATTAAAGATTTTCTATAAATACCTTAAAAAATAGTTAACTTATGGTAAAATTTGCTTTAGCTAAAGTTTTACTAGCGCTTTTATTTTTTTTGCTTTTAAAAGCAATAGTAAACTAAGGCTATGCGTTAACTACTGTAGACTTAACAAAGTTACTATTAAGAACTGCTACCTTCTTCTGCTTATATTAGAAATCTTAGATTATTTCTTAGGATTTAAGGTGTTTTCTAAGATTAATCTTACTAATGCTTATTATTAAATTTAGATTAAAAAGGGTAATAAGTAGAAGATAGCGTTTTAAATATGCTATAAATATTATAAATATTTAGTTATGCTATTTAGTTTAATAAATGCCTCTATAATATTTTAAAGTTATATTGCTAAGGTTTTTAGTACC
>JALRMF010000244.1:0-73702 GCA_026120015.1 Dendrostoma leiphaemia | reverse complement strand
TATTTCTCCTATACATAAAAAGTTTTAATTAAAAGCATTTACTACATTAACAAATACATCTCCTAATTGCTTTTTTATATTAACACCTATTATTTAATTTAAAAAAGCTAACATATTATTTAGCAACTATCTAAGCATCCTTTATAATAGATATATAACTGCTCAATAATTTACAGCAGTTTTATATTAGTCCCAAATTCCTACACTATATAACATTACTACAGCACATTCAACTTTTAGCTAAAACCAGGATTTTTAATATTAGCTGCAGTAATATTAACTTTCTTATTTCTGCCTATATTCTCCTGCGTATACATAGTTTATATATCTATATACTTAATATTATTATTAACAACAATAAGTTAGCATTTGCTAATCGCGCTCTAAGCTAAGCTTTAAAATATTCTTTTCTTTACAATATATAATACAACGTTTATATTATATAATTCCCTAACATTTACTTTTTAATGCTTAAATATATTTATTTAATTATAAAAAATAACTTTTACATCTCTCTTATCACAAGCTTTATTTTTCCTCTCTATATACGCCTATAGTTAATATTATAAAAAAGTATACAATAGTTTTACAAGCTTTATAAGCAGCTTTTATAGCCAACTAAACAACAATAGATTATTTTTATATTAAATAATAAACAATAAGTAACTAGAGAGATTTCATTAGTGGTTTACCTTTGCAATAATTAAAGCTGCTTAAATAAGTTAAAGAGCCTAACATACGCTATATTAAAAGTATCTTTTAATTACATTAATTAAAAACAGTAAAAATAGGCCTAAAATCTCTAGAGTTAGTTTCTATACACAATATTTCAATTATAACACATCTTTATTTAATGCTTCCTTTATAATGCTTTTATCCTAATAACTAACGCCTAAGTTTTGCTATCTATATATACAGCGGTTAATAACAATAAAAATATTATTATTATAAAAAGAAATCAACTTTTATTAATTTATTATTATAAAAAGAAATTAACTTATATTAAGTTTTAAAATAAAAAATATGTTAAAATTTATTAAAACTTATAACTGTGTAAATGCTTACTTAGGTCTAGTGACGTTAGACGTTTGGGAACTTAAAAGCTGTAACCATTCTCTGCCAATGCAATCCCGCGACTGAAAACCCAGCCCCCAACCTGAAAGGAAGATGGCGTCACCACGAATCCCCGCACTGCGAAACCTCCTCAGCAACCATCTACAGTCCTACCGTGCGTGTAACCAGCGGCGGTGGGCGCAGGTTCACGATGTGCGCTTCCTTGCGACGACGCAGGCCTCGCGCACCGTCCTGGAGAAGTACCGCGAGAAGCTGGACGCCAAGGCGCGGGAGGAGGGCCACGGGAACATCGAGGAGCTGAAGAAGGCCTACTCAAACAAGATACTAGAGATGCGCAAGAAGGACTCGATCGGGAGCACACCGCCATTCGAAGAGCTCGCCTCGCAGGCAGCGACAACTAAGCCCCCGGGCCCCATTACGCCCCAGACAGCCACCGTCCACGCCGCCCAGAGCAAAGAGCACTCGGGCTCCGGCGTCAAACCCCTCTCGGCGATCCTCGACCTTCCCAAGGCGCGCACGCTGCCCATCCCCGAGCTCACCGCCATCTGGCGCCTGCGGTTCGCCAGCAACCCCGAGTCGCTGTGCGCCGTGATACCCTACCATACATACCAAGCCATGGAGTCACTCGCGCGGAAGCATCCGCAGTTCGTCCTGCCGGTCCCGCACCCGGAGCAAGGCGCCGAGATCCACTTCTTGCAATGGACTTTCGACCCGAGCACCAGCACGAGCACGGTGCTGTTTACGCAGCTGGCGGAATACAAAGCACGGGGCGAGTACGCGGCGCCGCATACGACCGTGACGCACCACCTGGACCTGGCCTCGGAGAAAAAGGTGGTGTTGATGCAGGGACAGCTCGTGTCGGACAGGGGAGTGAGAGCAGAGGAGGCGCGTTGGCTGGTCCTGTGTTTGCAGAGGTTTTATGGGGGTTGGGACGGTGAGGGCAAGGAGGAGATCAGCAAGGAGAGGGCCGAGGGGAGGAGGAAATTGCTCGAGTACTTCGCGAACGGAGACAGCAGATTCAGCGTGGAGAAGTTGCTAGAGGAGTCTGAGAGGTTGGCTTAGACCCTGGACGGCTGCAGACAGGAGGGCAAGACTCTGCACGGGAGACGATTAGGGCCGTCTCAGATGGGATGCACACCATGTCGTTATATCATGGGTATCGAGGCCTGTACAATTCTAAGACACCCAAACTGCAGATACGGGCTGACGGCATCACAGCCTACAACTTCGAACCAGCCCTTCTCTCATCCTGCTTTACCTTGTCCCTCATCAATCTTCGAAGGATTTTCCCGCTCGGGGATTTGGGGACCACATCGATAAAGTATACGCCGCCCCGCAGCCTCTTGTGCGGTGCGACCTTTGTGCCCATCCACTCAGCTATCTCCTTCGCCTTCTCGTCGCTCTGCTGGACGCCTGCCTTTACAGTGACATAGGCGCGCGGAATCTCCGTGGCCTGACTAGCATCATACACGCCGATCACGCAAACGTCTGCAACATCGTGGTGGCCGAGGATCAAGCCCTCGAGCTCTGCCGGTGGAACCTGGAAGCCCTCTGTGCGAAATCGTCAGCGGGTGAGTACACACAGACACACACGCACGAGCTCGTCGCCGTAGTTGGACACCTACTGTACTTGATCAGCTCCTTGAGCCGATCGACGCAGTAATAGTTGCCATGCTTGTCAACTTTGAAAATGTCTCCCGTCTTGAACCAGCCGTCCGCTGAGAAAGCGTCTTTCGTCTTTTCAGGATTGTTGAAGTAGCCACCGAAGACATTTGGGCCTTTCAACCAGAGCTCGCCTTCTCCGCCCAGCGGCACCTCGTTGCCCTCGAGGTCGACTATTTTCGACTCCATGTTTGGGACGAGCTTGCCAACACTGCCCATGAACTTGAAACTCTCATCTGGTGCCTGGACGTGCGTTACAGGCGAGGTTTCGGAAAGACCGTAGCCTTGCTTGACCGGTAGCTTCAGTCGATTCCAGAACAGCTCAAGCAGCTCATTGGTGAGGGGGGCCGCGCCGCTGTGCAGCATCTTGAGAGATAGCAGGTCGTACTTGTCCACGATGGGGTCTTTGCCGAATGCCAGAACGATCGGCGGAGGGACGTAGGCGAATGTGATCTTGTTGTTTTGGATGATCTGACAAGCCTTCTCCAGATCGAAGCGCGACATGATGAAGAGTTGCCACCCGGAGTAGAGACTCATGAACACACAATTGACGAGCCCCTGGCTCGCTGGTCAGCCCCGCAGACCCCAGGTAGAGCCAAAGTTGGCCGGGAACAGCGACTCACATAGATGTGGAAGAAGGGCAAAACACCCAGCATCTTGTCGCCGCTTCCCCCGGGACCCCCAAAACACCTCAAATGCAGGCCGTCCATCTGGTCGTTCTGCAGCAAATTCGCCACGACGTTATAATGAGACAGTCGGACGCCCTTTGGCAATCCGGTGGTCCCAGACGAGTACACCAAGAAGGCAAGGTCCCTCTTGGAGCTGACCTTGGTCTTGGCATACCGGCTGGTGTACGCCGTCGGACGCATACTGCTCCAGTGTCTGGTCCGGGCGTCGGGATCACCATTCTCACCGAGCAAGATGATCCTGTCCTCGGGCAGCCCAGCCTTCCTGGCCGCCTCCCGGGCCTTTGGTAGGAAGTCGAGCTGTGTGACGAGCCCCCTGGCGCCGGAGTTGGCGAGCTGAAAGGACAGTTCGTCGACCGTATACAGCGGGTTCGCCGGGGACGCGACACCGCCTGCCCATAGGACGCCGCAGGTCACGGCCGGTGTGTCTACATCATTGGGCGTGAAGAAGGCAAGCACATCACCGCGCTTCCATTTCCACAGGGCTTTCAGGCCGCGGCCAAAGTCAGTGGCGGCGACGCGCAGCTGGGCATATGTGTAGCTGCGATGCGGCCGTTCGCCATCGGTGAAGATCTCCTTGGTGTCTGGGAAGGGCTTGGAGGAGCGCGAGAAGAGAAAGGTGAAGATGTCAGCGTCCGGGATGGGGACGGAAGGGTAGAGGGACTTTTGAGGCATGGTGGGGGGGGAGGCTGGTGATAGCAGCAGTCGCAGAGGAAGATGGGCAGGTCTGGTTGTATTTGACGGCAATTGCAGACTGTGTGAAGTCACTTGTGCGTGTGTGTGTGTGATATGTGACAGACATACAGTAAGTGTCAAAAAGGTCCCGTCGTCATTACTTACCGCAGACCTTCTCCGTGCCGACGTCCGGCCCGGCAGAGCAGACGCGGGGTCGACGTGTCCGGGGCATGCTGCTGATGCTGCGGCACAAAGTTATGGGTACTTGTACAATACAACAATCTACTTGTATTGTACAGATTACTTGGTTCAAGTTCCCGTACCCGCGTTGTACTGAAGCACCAGCGAACCCCAACTGTTCCGACCGGCGGCAACTCAGCCGCGGTTGGAGAGATACACACAGTATCGCCAATGCCGCTTTTAAACGTTAATATCCTCAAGGCCATGCAGATCAGCCTCGTAAACACCAACAGCAACATACACAAATGCAAACCTAGAAATCAGCAAAATCGTCCCTTGGACGCCCTGTTTCATAACAGCGTCTGACCATTGCAGGAGGCAGTTAAGAATCAAGCCTCGCCACTGCGGGGATAGAAGGTCGGCTGGATTCAAGATGGGAACTCAGCTTTACGAAGTAGGTCATGTTGTGTGCGTGGGTGTGGGATGATGGCCGCAGGTTCATGTCCGGATATGAAGAAGACTCGATGGTCACGCCTATGAATACGACAAGGCCGTCATTTCCTTCTTGTCCCAGTCAGCCTTACTGGTACAACCTGGCCTTTTGCACGTCGTCACCCACCCACTCTTTGATGAGTTGAGATGGGATGCCTGGGCTACTCAGCACCTGCGGCGATGAGGCTCAATGCTCCCATGGCGTTGTCCGGTTGTCTCAACCTTAACGCCAAGCTTAAACCCCGGCGGCCAGGGGGGTTTCGGGGCCAGGAGGCAGTTTCAATGCAACCCAACCCCCACAACTCGCCTTCAGGTGTGCGCTTCGAGCCGGAGGTGAGCAGGCAGGCAGGGAACCGATGCTCGCCTGCGCTTCGTTGCATCCTGAGGACCGCCACCGTTCGGACGGCGCCTGGCCAGACCGGACGATTTGGACACGACCTCGGAGAGACTTCGTGGTTGGCCTCGCCCGTGTCTCCTTCGCGGGCCGCGCTGAGGATTCATCCACCAGTCAGGCTGACAGACTCGTCTGGCATTCCACGCTTACTACTGCTGCCCTGTCGTCTCCCGGGAGGGCGGGGGGGGGGGGGACACAACACAGAGGCGCCTCCGGGACTTGTTCAGCCGGGGCCGTTCTGCAGCCGCCCCCGGCAGTTGACAACCTCTGTACGAAGGGTCTTCCCGCTTTTCGACCCACCGGTTACCGCAGATCATTCACCAAGTGTGTCAATTAGCGATGGTGCATACACACAGAGAGTTCAAGATCTTCTTGGACTCCGTCGTGCCGTCCACTGCTAGCCAAGAATGCCACGAGAAACGTTTCGCTTGTCGGAAGCTTGTCAAGTCTTGACTCTTCTGGGCAGACTTGTCCTGATTGACAGATCCTCGCGAGATGAAGGGGATCACTGTCGATCATCTCACTGCAGAGATGCCAATAGTGTGTATAGCTTCAAAACACACACTCCTCGCTCGACAGACATGATTTCCCCTTCCCCCCGATTCTTCCCCCTGGCTCTGGGCCAAGAGTCTCAGAATATGCGCTGTTGACTCCCCGTTGCAGACATTCCTTCCGGAGACTTGACTTGAGGATCACTGGTCCCATGTTCTTCCCGACCGACCGCCCAGGTGCCATCCCATGATCCTGGTCCGGCATCCTCGCCGAAACTTGAGCGGACCTGAAGTTCGGACAGTCTCATGCAGGCTCAGGACTGGTTCGCCAAGACATAGGTGATCTCCACGAGTACCACGATCGCCCTTATAAGATCTTCCGGGTCCCATGATAGAGGCGCATATTTCCATAAACTCCACACAATTCCTTACCACTATCGTCAATCCACTTGCATTTCGACCACAGCTGTGCTGTTGATCCCCGCCCATCACCTCTTTGCCCCGTGCAACAGTCGCATAGCCATAGTGTTGCCTTCTTGACGAAAGCAGCCATCATGCTCTTCAAGGTCGGGGTCCTCTTCTCGCTCGCCGCCTCGGCGCTGGCCCTGCCCACCAGCCAGGACAAGTCCCAGAAGCGCGCTGCCGTTCTGAAAGCCTCGAACTACGCCGACTTTCAAGTCTCGGGTGGAGTCGCAGGAAACGCACTGGCCGAGGTCCAGGCCAAATTCCCCGTAAGCACCACTCTTCTCCCCCCCCCCCCCAACCCCCACACCCACGTTCTTTTTTCTACCCGAGACCAGCTATACTCACACCACCCTCCAGATTGATGAGACCAACCTGGCCGGTGTGGACCCTGGCGACCTGACCATCATCAACGCCGCGCAAAAGACGGCCGAGGCGGCCGAGACAGACGCCGGTGGCTTCAACGACGCCATCAAGGCGGCCTCGGGTGCTGCGACCGACGCCCTGCAGGCCGGCAAGATCAAGAACAAGGTCCTCAAGCTGAAGCTCGAGGTCTTGGGTTTGCAGATCGCCCAGGCGCAAAGTGGCAAGAACAACACGGCCAAGATCGCACAGGAACAGACGAAGCTCGACACCAACGTCGCGTCAGACCAGAAGGCGGCCGGCCAAACGAGCCAGGCTGTTGACTTCCAAGGGACCTCGTAGGGGGGCAAGACGGCGAGGGGAGGGGCGAGAGGAAGTATGATACCCCTGGACTGGATGAGAGGGCAGAATAGGAACGGCAGAAAGACACAGTGGTCGTCTTAATCATGACGGGGTTTGATACCCCTTGCTAAATAATGAAGCGATACCACTTTATGACTTCCCATCCTTCTTCTTCTCGTCGCGCCCCCTGGCCGTGTACAAGGCTTGAGCTTTCTCGCTCTGCCCGTGGATCTTTTGCCCTTCGATGCGCTCAAGCGAGTCTTCGACGATGCCAATGTGGCCCCGCAAGGTGCCCTCGAGCTCGTCCATGCGAGCTTCGTGTTCTTCGAGATTGTAATCGTGGTGGGATTTGAGATACAGGGTCATGGCGCCGAGGGCTGTGAGGTTTGCCATGCCCAGGAGGTTGGTCAGGGCAGGTGACCTGAGGAAAGACATGATGATTTCCAACTCGAGTGACCATGTGAATTTATATGAGCGGACGACTGCGCCGAGCCGCAATGGTATATACAAAATAGTCTTAGAGCAAGGGATTTCGAGGGTCGAGGGTTGGATTCCGCAGGACTGTCACCCTAGTCCCCCCCTTGACGACGTTGGTGACCTAGAGACGTCATTGACACTGGGCTCGGGTGCCAAGCCCGATTTCCACACTACTACTACAACAACTCACCCCAACCCCGAGACAAGAGGATGGCTGCCTCTTCCATTGGCATGCGAGCTGTCGGTAGCGCGCTCTCCATGACCCGCTGAAGCGCCTGGTGGAAGCAGCTTAGAACATGTCTCCATCAAATCGCTTCGCAGGCGCTGCGCTGTCCAAGTTCAGCTTGGACTTGCGCTCGTCCAAGCTCTTGACCACGGCGCCCAAGATGGTCTTGACGAGATCATCGCTCGAGAGCGCCCCGGGCGCACCCGTCCAGGTCATGGTGTCCACGATGTCCCGCGTGTGGGCCTCCTTGCACAGCTCGTCGTCGAGGTACTCAAAGTTGCGCTTCTGCTCCGGGCTCGGCTGGCCGATCTGGAACAGCTGGATGCCGATCTGATGCTCGGGCACGTCCATCGAGTCGAGCATCTTGGCGGCGGTCACGAGCGGCTTCTTGACGTCGTCGTCGAAGGCGCCCGCGGTGATGACGATCAGGTTCAGCGCAGCGCCCTCGTCGTCCATCTTGAGCTTGTCGCAATACCAGGTTAGCAGCTTCCCCAGCCTGGCGCCCAGGTTGCACTTCCCACCAGGCTTGACGCGGCTGAACAGCTGGGACACGCCCTCGGCGCCTGCGGCGCGGCCGCCGAGATGGCGGTAGCCAGACTTGCGGAAGGACATGTTGGACAACAGACCCCTGGCGAGTGTTAGAATTCATACTACCCACGGTGGCCCGAGGTGTTCCGTTCCGGCCAAGGCAGGTCTGCGGACACTGGTGGCCGGCGAGTGGGTGAGAAAGGAGGGACTTGCTTGGGCCGGTGATTGAGGAAGAAGACATCGATGCCATCCGGGTCAAACTTGGCACACACGGGGGCGATGCGCTCGAGCAGCGACTGCACGTCGTCCCAATAGGGGGCGATCTCGGCCGAGTCGTCGACGAGGAACATGGTATCGAAGCACCGCAGGAAACTGAGGGTCTCGCCCAAGTCATCGACGTTGATGTTTACGGCGCCCGCAGGGGCGGACTCCGGGGCTGGAGCGGGCCACTCGTCTGCCATGTTTGTGCTGGTTGGGTGAGGTTGGGAATGAGGGCGAGGGTGAGGGAGAGACGAGTTGCGAGTCAAATGGACAGCTGCGGTGAGATACAGGAGATGTGTTTGGGCGCAGTGACTGTATGCCGGAACCGTATGTCTCTGTGTCTACTCCAGGACCTGACTCCAGGGCCTTGCGGTGGTTGGGCGCCCGTTGTTGAAGACGCCCAGGGCCATCCATTTACGATCGAGGGGTGGGATGCAAGCGAGGCCAGGCGAGGCGAGACGTCGCGTCGGCCGGCGGTACAGCGGTGTGAACGCTGAGCCCCGGCCTTCGAGACCCATCTGTACTAGTACTGCAGTGGCAGCGCTGGTCTGCAAGGGGTCGTCGACTGCCGTTCATTGACTGGTAATAAATTACTTGTACGTACATATGTCAAGCATTGGGCTGATCCAGGAGAGACTGTGGCTGAGAGTGGCTGAGAGTGGCTAAAGCTGAACTCGACGTCTGGACCAGAAATGTCCTCAGGGATGTCCGGAAGACTGCCACGTCCAGCCAGCACCAGTGACTTTAAATTGCATTGCAGGCCTCAAGTGCTGGTGTCAATCTCAATGGAAACCCCCTGCGGTGTGTGGCGGTGCAGGCAGGTCTAGGGTCGACATGGACCGGCATGTCCCGCCAATTGCCTCCAGGCCTTTCCCGTCCAGCCCGTGCGCTTGACCCTGCCTGCATCTGTGCCAGTAAGTTACAGTGTACAGTCGTACCTGACGTCAGTCAACAGACGGCCTCCCATGCCAAACCATCGAATGGCCACCAAAATCAGGAAAAAACGCTTCACTGAGCCATTGCACGCGCCAGCAAAGACACGCTCATAAATATGTAGTCTATCTAGCCAAGAGATCCAGCCTGACCTTCGACCTTCATGCCCCTCCGATTCGTCTATTTTCGGTCGTCCTCGGTCGACACGCACATCAAGATTGGGGCCCACTCCGTCTGTGGTGAAACAGCCTACGACAACCGCCCGCCAATGCTTTAGGTCTGATCTGATCAGGTCACAGCAAGAGAGAACACCTCTGTCGACGACGGAGGCCGCCAACAGCGAAGATCTTCTCCTCGCTCCAACAGCTGATAAAAAGACGACAACGTCCAGTCCATCTTGGGTCGGACGACTTCCTTCATACCTGTGTTGGAATAAGAACTGAAAAATCCACTCCTTTTTTTTTTGTGGCCTTGTTTGTTCTATAGCCATGTCTCAGGCAGTGGTGAATCTCATTGCCAAGAAGGCACTGAAGGATGTCGCCGCCAAGAATATCAACGCCAAGGTCCGTTCTTCACCCCAACGCACTCGTGCACGAACCCCCCGCCCCCCTCCCACCCCAGCAAAAGAAACATATCCTGTTGAATCCAGAGCCTAACATCGTCGCAGGATCCCTTCTTTGAGGAGGTCAAGACCACCGACAGGCAGGGTCATGAGAAGATCAAGAAGCAGAAGAAGGGCGTCCCACCGGGCATTTCACAGCATGACGGTAAGATCCTCATGTCTGTCCGGAGGCGCGCATACCGCCTCGACCTCAGCCTGTTCAACCTCTGCGGCATCCGGTTCGGCTGGAGCGCCATCATTGGTATCATCCCTGGGTAAGTGCACACATATGCCCTTGATTTCATTCATTTCTAGAGTCTGAGTCCTGGGCGCATGAAGCTGATTCGTACTCCAGGATCGGCGACGTGATCGACGCCCTCATAGCCTTCCTGTTCGTCTACCGCAAAGCAACCCAGATCGACGGAGGCCTCCCTTCGGCGCTCAAGTCTCGGATGCTCCTCAACATCGTGATGGACTTCGGCATCGGCCTCGTGCCGTTCCTGGGCGATGTCGCGGACGCCTGGTTCAAGGCCAACACGCGCAACGCGTGGCTGCTCGAAGAGTTTCTCCTCAAGAAGGCCGAGGCCGAGCGGCGCGGCGGCGGGAGCATCGACCGGGGCGCGGAAGCCGTACTGGACGAGCCTTTACCTGCCGCAATGAAGAAGGGGAGGACGCCTGATGTGGAGATGGCGACGGGCGTCATGAACAACGGGCGGAGATGAGGCTGCTCCTCGCTGCAGGTCGAGCAGCTTTGGCGACGATACGGCACAGTAATACGGAGGATCGAAGGGCTGTCCCGTTTCGGCGTTCGCCACTCAGGAGCCAGTGTGACAGATTGCTTGTCGAAAGGGGCGAGAGGGCGCTGAAAAAGGCACCTTGGTATTAGAGGTATTCAATTAGTGAGGGATCAATCCATATGACCAACTTCCAGCCCGTGGTTTAATGTCTATTGCGCAATGAGTGAGATTGGTATCGTTTTACGAGGTGATCAGGACGCTCTCGGCCGCTGTAGGACGCGTGTAATAGGGTTGCCATATCCGATTTTATGTGATGATTCCCACATGAACGCCACAAGATGCTACTTATGAAAGGCTATGCTATGCCCACACATGTTGAACCGGGCAGAAGTACTGTGCGCAGGAGCTCGAGCACCATGAGCTGACCATGTCTGTCACTGATGACATCGCAAAGGCTCCCAAAAACCCATATCCAATCACGTTCAATTTGTGGGAGCCTCCATTCCATGATCCATCCGAACCAAGACCCCGAAGAAAAAACAATCCCATGAATGAACACCATGGCCCACCCTGCGATGCGATTTATGTCATTGACCCCCCCCCCCCCGGCTGCCCTCCTTCCTTGAACGCCGACTAGCTGAGGCTCGTCATCCTGCCCATCCTCCCAAGGAACCTCCGTATGCGGTACTGTTTCGGCGGCTTCATCGGCGTGCGGAAAGACGCCGACGAAGATGTTGACGGCCTCTCGGTAGCTTTGATAAAGTGGCTTATCCCCGTTACGGCCTCGTCGACACCGCTCTCGCCTCGCTTCTGGGACGTGTCGATCTCGAAATAGGCACACCCCCACAGTTGCGCCAGCTCCTTGGCCTTGTCCCGCTGTTCCCTCATCTCGGCCTCGGCGCGGTCATGAAACGCTTCGGGCGAGAAGTTACCTTCCTCCATTTCTGCGTCAGCTCCTATACGTCAGCCAGATGAAAGCCTTCCTCCCCCCACGTGCCTGGACAGCTAGGCCAGGAGACCGACGGTCAGACTCACCCTGCGGGGGCGCCAAGTCCCCGTCGCGGTTCCCTATCAGAAACACGGGCACGTTCATGCCACCACCCTTCTCATACTCTGGAGACTCTTAGCTTGCGGGAACAGAGCGCAAAGCAACTTTGGACTCCGTGACAGTCAGAAAGGGGTGCCTACCGCTCATGGTGATGATGTTGTGGTGATTCCTCGCCGCCCTCTCGACCTTGTCGTGCAGCTTTTGTGCCATCTCGAGCGACGAAGGCGAGTACAAGCTGAAGACGAAGGCAAAGGCCTCGGCGTACTCGACCTGATACCGCAGCATGGCCTGGTCCGTCTCGGGGCCCAGCTCCAACAGCTCGACAGTGGTCGACGTCCCCGAGACGTCCATCAGCCTACGGCAACGGACATCGTTGGTCGCCCCAGCGGCGTCATCGCTGGAATCATCGACGTTGACAAACTAGGTTGCGTGATGTCAATTGAGAGTGCTTGACGGGATAGGAAGGGCTGGGACAGGTTGAAGACCATGTGCACGGAGGGCACGGAGGGCAGCATGAGTGAGCGGGTCGGACAGACCTTCTGCAGCACCTTGTTCCGGCCGGCATACTCGTCGTCGTCACAACATATCACGATACTATATTCGGGCGGTTCAATTAAAGACGGCAGGTCGAGGTATGTTTTGCTCCCTGGTGTGAGTTCGAGTCAGCCTTTTCCCCTCTCCGCTCTGGGTCCAGCGTCCCCGTGGACTTTGCCATTGGAGGGGACTCACTCACCTTGTGGCAATCTCATTCTGAACAAATTCGGACCGGCGCGCTCGACTTTTCGGTTAAGAGCACTTCACTTTCACAGAACGCCGTTCATCCACACAGCACCGGACCTGATTGTGGTCTGGGGACGGGATCGCCTTGTCACGGACCACTTTTTGACCGCTCCTTGGGACTCTGCGCGTCTCCTGGGGGCAGCGCGCGGCCGCTCAGTCGGTCCTGGCCGACGCAGAGACTCCGAGGCGCAAGGCCACAATTCCCGCTGGCCCCATTGGCCGCACCACGCGGCTCTTGCCCTGGTGGATGCCGAGTGTGTGGATCCACATGATGACCCCGGGGAGGGACCGGGGGGGGGGGGTCCGACGCCGAGCCTGAGCGCCCAGGTTCTAGATGGTTCCTCGGTGTCCAGTGATGGGTTCTGAAGACGAACATACCCGCCGAGGTTTGATTGTTTGCTGTTACGTTGACTGGGTCGTAGATATGGTGCCGGGGTGCAGGCTGAGTTTTGCGAGTGCGCGGTCTATCGCCTTGCCGTCCTGGCCATTCAGCCGTTCGGTTCCGGATAGCGCCACTGAACACTACAGTCGTAAAGTGCTGTACCGGACTTCGAAAGTGGCTGGTTGTACGACTCGGTATGCAAGCTTGTTCAGATCCATGTCTGGCTGGCATAAATGAGAGGTCGGGGATGCGCAATGCTCCGGGACGCAGAGGAATCAAGTGTACTCAGTGCATTGGGCCCGATATACATATACAGCACGGCATGGCTCTTCTCCTGCCGCACGTTATCATCCGGGCGTGTCTTCCACGGGTGCTAGACATGCCAGTGACATCTGGACAAGACAGTGGGGACCTTTTGGCGCGCTGACGAGACCGAAGCCATCATTGACGACCGCTCGACCGTTCCCAAGCGATTTTCTAACAAGAAAGACGCGGAGCGAGCCACCTTCGCCCCGCGGAGGGGACCAGGCCAGAGCATCGCTGCATACCGTGGCTGAGGCAACACAGCGCAAACTAATCCGACTGGGGGACTGCCTCCGTCGGTGCAATGTTCTTCGTTCTGTTTCTGTTTCTTGCCCAGAGCTCGCCAAGGTCGACCGACATGCTGAGGTAGGATCAGCCTCCAGGCACTGGCAGTGGATCGCGGTGGGATGAAGGGGACCCGACGGCATTGCAATGCGCAAGCTGGCCAAAAGGTGGACGAAGCATGTATCGTGGACATCGAGAACAGGGCAGGCGATCGCCTTGGACAGGGACGACCATAACCAGGCAACGGGACAGGAGGTTGCGAATTTGGAAGGGAGCCAGGTTTGGGAGAGAGTTGCGTGCTGGCTCGAGCACGATGGAGACGGATTTCGAGGACGTCGAACGCCTGGTCTCGTGACACGCGCGGAATTTCTTCTGCTTCCGAATCGAGACAGGCAGGATCGTCGCCGTGGAATACGTCGCAGGCCTTTCCGAGCGTGTCCAACGGCGTGTCGGGCCGATGGCGAAGTGTTCACCATGAGGGAAGCAGAGGGCAGAATGTTGTGGGCCCTGCTTCTATCCTCTCTATCTTGACCCGGAGAGAGGGACTGTTCGGGCATTTGATAAGCTGATGAGGCGACACTTGTGAGTACGTGCATTGGCCGTAGATTAGCTGCCGCTTGCCCGCATCCAACGGTCAGTTGTACTTGTACAATACAAAGCACTTGTACCTGCACAGAAGAATTACCGACTTTGACACTGTAGAGTCGGGGGTTTTGAGACAGCGGAGTCATCAGCATCCCGACTCCCGAGTTATCACCGGCAACCACCGCTGCGCAGCGCTGCGCACTGCCCCGAGCAACGGCGCGCCAGGCTGCTCTACCCCGCCATCAACCCCGCCAAGCCGCCCAGCTCACCTGGACCGGACCACACGTCATGGGCAAGATATCGCAGTGCGTTTGCGCACCTTGTCATAGTTACAGGGGAAAGACTTGCAGCACACATCTACATACTTGCTGTAGCTGTCCAATATGTAGACTGACGACGCAAACCAAAAGAAGACGGGCCAGGCACAAGTAAACTCGAGCATCGGAACGGGATATCAATCCGTTCCGACCGCAGGTGTGTTGATGGGCCTATATGTGTATATGGGAATGTACTTGTGGTCTTCAAAACGCGAGTTTGACTTTGGGGATTAAGAGAAGCCGAAGCCAACCCCACAATTCGGGCCGTACTCGACTCGACTCTCGACTCGACTCGTACAGTATGAAATGCGCAGTAAGCAGTTGGCGGTACTCTGGCAGTACTGTCGTATACATGGTAGGTAGATATAATAAAGCCCTCCGGTCCGTGCCGGCGACATGACCATCCTCATGCTTTAAACCAACCTCCACCCCCAAGCACCCCCTCTCGTTCCCCTCGTGCTCCCTTCACCTCGTGCCCTTCTCATAGTACCTTCTGCAATTTGAATCGCTCTCGAAAGCTCTCACGTACAAGTCATAGGTCTCGAAATGGCAGCAGGAACCGCTGGAAAGGTGAGTCCCTCCCTCTCTGCGCATCGACACCACGTCTATAGTCTAGCCCACTCTACTAACGCAATTACGCTCTAGACCATCACCTGCAAGGTTCGCCGATTCCCGAAACTCACTTGACCCATCGCGAGCGCACAACTGACGCTGTTGACAGGCCGCCGTCGCCTGGGAGGCCGGCAAGGACCTTGTGATCGAGGACATCGAGGTCGCACCTCCCCGCGCCAACGAAGTCCGCATCCAGATCTACTACACCGGTGTCTGCCATACCGACGCCTACACACTGTCCGGAAAGGACCCCGAGGGGGCTTTCCCCATCGTTCTGGGACACGAGGGTGCTGGTATCGTCGAGTCCGTCGGCGAGGGCGTCACAAACGTCAAGCCCGGCGAGCACGTCGTTGCACTCTAGTGAGTACCTTCATCTGCCGTGCTTGTTCCCTCAAACTTTATGGGTCTGCTGTGCTGGCCGGTCCCAATTCGTCTCCAGCTTCGGCTATGAGGTGGATGGAGAAAAGACCAAAGACTAGCCACGGCCAGCGTGACCAGACCTCTTCCCGCCGACGCACTCTCCCAATGTCATGGCTAACAATCCCTCACAGCACACCGGAGTGCAAGGAGTGCAAGTTCTGCAAGTCCGGCAAGACCAACCTCTGCGGCAAGATCCGCGCCACCCAGGGCAAGGGTGTCATGCCCGACGGCACCTCTCGCTTCAAGTGCAAGGGCCAGGACCTGCTGCACTTTATGGGCACCTCCACCTTCTCGCAGTACACTGTCGTCGCCGACATCTCGGTGGTCGCCATCCCACAGGACAAGGCGCCCATGGACCGCACGTGCCTGCTCGGCTGCGGCATCACCACGGGCTACGGCGCCGCGACGATCACGGCCGGCAAGGGCGGCATCGAGAAGGGTGCCAATGTGGCCGTCTTCGGTGCGGGCTGCGTGGGCCTGTCGGTTATCCAGGGGTGTGTCAAGAACGGGGCGGCTAAGATCATCGTCGTAGACGTGAATGACTCCAAGGAGGAGTGGGCCAAGAAGTTTGGGGCTACGGACTTTGTAAACCCCGCAAAGCTTGCCAAGGGCCAGACCATCCAGGACAAGCTGATCGAGCTGACCGACGGTGGCTGTGATTACACATTTGACTGCACCGGAAACGTGGGGGTGATGCGCGCTGCTCTGGAGGCTTGTCACAAGGGCTGGGGCGAGTCCATCATCATCGGGGTTGCTGCTGCTGGGCAGGAGATCTCTACGAGGCGTGAGTCGATGCCGTTTCCTACATCCCCGGAGCCACCCACTTCGCCCTTCTCGAGGGGACACGTGCTGACCGTCGCTTCCAAACAGCATTCCAGCTCGTCACCGGCCGCGTGTGGAAGGGCTGTGCGTTTGGCGGTGTGAAGGGACGTAGCCAGCTGCCAGGTCTTGTACAGGACTACCTCGACGGTAAGCTGAAGGTCGACGAATTCATCACCCACCGCCAGGAACTGTCCAAGATCAACGAGGCTTTCCAGGACATGAAGGCAGGTGATTGCGTACGCTGCGTTGTCACCATGAAGGAATAAAATACAGCCAGCAAGGCAGCATTGGGCATCATCGGCTGGACCATAGGGAGAGGGATTGGGGAATGCTTCGAAGCGAGGGAGTTGGTGGTCGAGATGAGAAGCTGGGGCGGCTGAGGGATCATGTACTGGTGCATGGTGATGCCCTGGGCTAGTCGAATGCAGAATGATAGTTCAAGAATGGACCTCTTCTGTCAGCTGGGGATGGCGAGATGTGTGGATGCCCCGCATGGCCCGAAGCATCAAGATGGCCGGTACGCATAGACATGCAGCAGTGAGACGGGACTCAGCAGGGTGGTGGAAAGCTCCAGTGGCCTTTGGAAAGCTTTTGCTCTCTCAGGTACCAAGCATGTAGATGAGGACTAGAGACCACTGACCTGAAGAGACTGGACACCAGCTCGTACAGCGGCGTTGAAGGGGGCAGGGCGGGAAGAGAAAGAATGTTGGGAAAGACGGGTCAAAAGAAAGAGCGAGCGCCGGAGAGCAGCATGGTGATCTGCTACTCATTGATCCTATGGAGACACTAAGATTGACCATATGTATGCGTCAATCATCCGGCTTGATCTCAGTCTTCTACAGTGACTCTCATATCCGTCACTCTGGCTGCGACTTGAGCGAAATACATCCCATCCTGTAGAAACACCCGGGTAGGTGCAGCAAGAAAAGCTAGATACCACTTCAATGTTGATCCTCTTCCCAGTCCATGCAGTGCAGTGCAGTGCTTGGACGAGGAACGCGCACCCAGGACAACCTGGGTGTCACGGAGTAGAAATAGAAAGTACACAGGAAATCCTCCACAAGAACTACATGGTGCGCAGACATGACAAGTACGGTAGACACTGGCCGTCATTGCTGCTGCTCAGGTAGCCAGCCGCTCAGCCGTCGTGCCGTGCGCGTCCAAGAGTGAGTGACCCGGGTGTGCTTCGTATGGAGCAACCTAAGCAGCCCGAAAATTGCAGGAAGTATCGCGGCAACACCAGCGGAAGACTGACTTACTCTCCATGTGTGTAACACTAGCCGCTGGCTGAATCGGATTGTCGGGGGGGGGGGGGTTGTGCCTTCATCTTGCTTTTTCTCGGCCGCCCGGCACCCAAAGGGTGTATCAGGCAAATATCAGATCAGCTTCCAGGTTTACTTCCCAGGTCAACTCCCAGGTCAGCTTTGATAGCCGAAGCCGTCGAGCCAGGTGTCGGACGCCCGACCACGGGGCTACTGTGCTGAGGCCTCGGATCTGATCTGGACTGCATGGATATTGTCGAATCCTGCCTTGAACAAAATTGGCAGGATCGACATGTCAACCCGTTACAGTACTCCTCAGAAGAACGACTTGTGGAACTATGGTGACAGCCATGCTTCCGGAGGTCGGGAGGAGGGAATTCTGGAGAGGATGGAGGTGTTCCTACATCTTGACCACTGCCTTGGTCTGTCTGTGCCAGAGGAAGCTCTTGGTCAGCCGGAGGACCAAAGGACTGCGGGAGATTCTGAACTGTCCCGTTGTGGATCCGTTCAGTGGGTTACCTATTCGAGGATGCTGAATGGTAGCGAGGAGGCGTCTGGCGATGGACCATATCTTGGAATTGGCGAGCGAGTGTACGGCAGTTTCGAGGCGGATGTCCTGGTGCGTCTCGTTTCCTGGGCTTTCTTTGAGGATGATGCGGCGCAACGACCTGTGCTTTGTACCAGTAGGAGGAGTGTGGATGCGACCAGGGGCGGACGTGTGCTTCAACTAGGTGGTGGGCCAGGCCGGCAGGCGCAGACCTCGGTTGGTTGACGTTGCACGTGGTGGTTGACCGACTGCTCAATGGAGATGAAATGTCTCCGAGATTTGTGTAACGCGTACGAAGCCACGAGTCTTGATCAAGGGTACTAGGTAGGCACCTCATACTTAGCACAGACAGACATGTGGGGGGATCCCCCGCGGGCGCCCACGCCCAAGAAGCAAAAACTAGACGAGACCGTTGGCAAGGCGTTGACGAATTGGACGCAGCGTCTGCCTTTCCCACGTTTTAGCAAACCATAAACATAAGCCCTAGGCGCGGGATGACTCGGACAGGACACTGGAATATTTTGTACTAGGTAATAGTACTGGGATCTGTGGATCTGTGGATCTGGCGGGTGATGGGGAGGGGGCACGACTGGCACGGCATGTTGCACCTGGTGGCCCTGTGCCGATCATTCGCGACTTTATTTTTGCATTTTGTTCCGATATTTTACGAGCCGATGCGATGTGATGTGCATGGTACTGTACATGGAGAGCACCGAGACGAGGCGGGCCAGGCTGGACCCAGGTACGCTTCGTGCTGCACGGCACGAAGGATGCCAGCGTCCCCACTTCTAATCTTATCAGATCATGCTAGGGCTGGGCGCTAGCCACTTAGAGCCGAGCCTGATGATCTGATAAACCACTAGTGCGAAAAAAGTCCGTTCTTCGGCGTCGCACAGCAAAGATTTGGGGAGGGGGGGGGGAGGGGGAGGGGAATACCTACTTAGGTATTCTGTACTAATAGCCGTCTCGGGAGGGTGGGGAACGTTGCAATTTTTACCCAATAACCCCGACCCCGTACAGGCCGTGGTGCACAGATGGAGAGGCTGGTGCTCTGCCAAGTCGACGTATCATTGTATCTGCGATACCGTTGGTAGACACGATCCCACTGGAGGCCGGAATCCGTGGCCCTGTGGGGGACCCTGTCAGACCAGTAAACTGTACCAGTAAACTGTACTAGTAAACTGTACTAGTAAACTGTACTAGTAAACTGTACGTACCTGTAGACAAGACTGCTTCGGCACCCACATCGGCATGTGTGTGCATTTGCATACATACTGTGCACACCATGGCACCCACAGTACATAGTAGCTTGTCCCCCCCGTCTGTCCCCTGTACTCTGTACTCTGTACTTACCGCGGGATCAGGGAGGGCCTCTTTCCAGCTCGACTCTGCAGCATCCCATCGGCCCTCATAAATTGTGTGTGCCACCACCCGGCCTCGACGATGGCTTGGCTTGACTTGCGCCCTTCCAGTTCTTCACCCTGGCCTCCCTCTGTCGTGTCGATCGATCTTGTTCCTGTTTGCGCTTCTTCTCACTCTTCTCTGACTCTGTCTTCTCACCCGCTCACCCCGCTCACCAGCCAGATTGACGGCACCTGTCTGGCGGTGAGATCAACACCACCCAAGTGAGGATCGGTGCGTCTCATCCAGTTTACATGGTACAGTCACTGAGCCTTTCTTGTTGAGGATTGGTCAACACCATCACCGCAAACATGGGCCTCTTCCACCGGCACAGCCCTCCGCAGGAGTCGGAGACCTTCCAGAGGACCGCGTCGGCCGACAAGAAGGACGCGCCCTCGCCTGACGCCAAGAACGATGTCGAGCAGCCTCCCTCCGACACCGACAACGACACCGACACCGCGAGGGCCAGTTTGGAGCAGCTGGACGAGAAGGAAGTCCGCGCCCATCCCGATCAGGTCACCGCCGATGCCACCCTGGGCGTGCAGAAGGCCGAGGCCGCCGCCCTCGTCTGGCCCAAATGGGCCGTCTATGCCACCTACGCCTGGATTTGGGTCTGCTTCTTCATGCTGGCCCTCCAGCAGGGCATGACCACCAACTTCAACCTGAGGGCCTACGCCGACTTTTCCAAGTCGCCTCTGCTCACCACCGCCGCCGTCGTCTCCTCCATCGTCGGAGGTGTCATCAAGCTGCCCATCGCCAAGCTTCTCAACCTCTGGGGCCGTGCCGAGGCCTTCTTGTTCTTCCTGGGCATCTACGAGCTTGGCATGATCATTCTCGCCTCGTGCAACGGGCCCAGCGCATACGCCGCTGGCTACTGCCTGTACTGGATCGGCTACGACGCGCTCTACCTCATCATGGACGTCTTTGTCGCCGATACGTCCGGCCTTCGGAATCGTGCCTTCGCCTTCGCCTTCGTCGGCACCCCCTTCATCTGCACCGCCTTCACCGCGCCCTTGGCCGCACAGAGCTACCTGGACCACTCCACCTGGCGCTGGGGTTACGGCTCCTTCTGCATCATCATGTTCGGCGTCTTCACGCCGCTCGCCGCCGTCTTCAAGTTCTACACGCTCAAGGCGCAGAAGCTGGGCCTGTTCAAGAGAGAGCCGAGTGGCCGCACCGCCGTGCAATCCATCGTCCACTACTTCCACGAGTTCGACGTCATCGGCTGCCTCCTGCTGATGGCCGCTTTCCTGCTGTTCCTGCTGCCCTTCAACCTGGCGAGCTACAGCCTGACCCCCTACCAGTCCGCAGAGTTCATCGCCATGGTCGTCATCGGCATCTGCCTCTTCCCCGTTTTCTACGTCTGGGAGCGCTATTTTGCCAAGACGCACTTCGTCCGCTGGGAGCTCTTCAGGAGCCGCACCGTCTCCGGCGCCTGCTGTCTGGCCATGGTCATATACTTTTCCTTCTACTGCTGGGACCTGTACTATCAAAATTTCGTCATGGTCGTCTACAATCTGAGCGTCGCCTATGCCGGCTACATGGGCCAGATCTACAACGTGGGCTCGACCTTCTGGGGCGTCGTGTTCGGTATCTACGTCCGGTATGCCAAGCACTTCAAGTACGCAGCTCTCTTCTTCGGCCTGCCGCTCATGTTCCTCGGCGCCGGCCTCATGATCCACTTCCGCAGCGCGGACCAGGGCATCGGCTACCTGGTCATGTGCCAGATCTTCATCGCCTTCGCGGGCGGCACCCTGGTCATCAGCACAGACATGGCCGTCATGTCGGCGGCGGACCGCGACGGCGTGCCCATGATGCTCTCGCTGGTCAGCCTGTCCACCAGCATCGGTGGCGCCATCGGCTACGCCGTCACGGGCGCCATCTACGACGCGACGTACCCGACCTCGCTGGCCCGCTACCTTCCCGAAGAGTACAAGGCCAACGCCACCGAGATTTGGAACGGCGGGTACACTCTGCAAAAGACATACCCCGTGGGCTCGGACGTGCGCGTCGCCATCGATGCGGCGTGGGGCTACTACGAGAAGCTGGCCTGTATCGCCGCCACGGCCGTGCTGGTCCTGGGCATCCCGGCCATTGCGGTCTGGAAGAACTACAACGTGGACCGAAAGCAGAACAAGGGTGTTCTGATCTAAAGGGGGCACTTGTGGCCGTCCAGCAACCCAACTCAGATATGCAGCGGCCAAACCGTGGACAAAGGCAAGGGCCATCGCAAGCGCGGCTGTCTCTTACCGGTTGCAATCACCATGAGCCGAATGATCACATCAGGAAGAGCATAGTAATTATGTCAATTATCTTGCTATTTCATATATATACCCATTTCCCTTTCATTCAAAATATATCTGCAAGAAGCAAAATACCAGACGTCGTATCCTCCCATCTGCTGCCAGGGAAGCCCCAGTTCTCGTTGAACTCAAGCACTACAATAAGCACTCAAATCGAGGGGTCGTGATTACATGGCTGAGGTCTATATCCCAAATCATACCACCGGGTGAGCACTCGTGTCCCCTGCTCCGATTGCGCATCCCGTGGTCCAATCTACTGGTTGTATACACAACAAGACCAGTGACACAGTATCACGCCCGCTGCATACGCGGAACGACATTTTGGCTGGGCCGCCATTGATGTATTAATTTGGTTCGAGACTCCCGGACGGACGCCCTTCGTTTGAAATGAATTGAGGGCAAGTCCAACATTTGGATGGATGCTGAACGTTTGAGGAATATTCTGTGTGCCCATTCTATACTCCCTCGTGAAAACCAATCTCAATTGTTGTTATTCCAATCTCCAACCCCCCCCCCCCACCTCCCAGCCTCTTAGCTCTTCGTCCAGAACGAGAAGCAGAGGAACGAAATAGCTCCTTTCTCGCAAGACTACTTGACGGTGGAACATTCGTACATTACATCAAAGGAGGAAAACCTAATTAGTGGCAAATGGGAAAACCACACGACGAAGGATCGCACTATTTGGCCTCGTACATGTCGAATGGCCACGTCCCATAATACGGAGCGTGTAATCCTCGTCACGATCCTCAGACTAGCCCACTTTCACAAGTCGAATCCTTTACATCTCTTCAAGGAGTTCCAGGAATACGTATTTGTATAGGTACTTACGCGTCGCGAGCAGGAGGTCGCTGCCCTCCCCCAGAGCAAAATTCACCCCCATACCATGTGCAGCCCTCAATGCTTGGGTCGCCTGTCAAGGATGGATCTTCGACACAATCAGAATAATGAAACCAAGAATTCAAACAAGAAGACTTTACCTCATGGTTGCTCGTCATCAAACAACCTATTGTGTAGAGCATCAGATAGACCATGGAAGCCGGCGATTGTTGGAGCCCGGATGGCTGTGTAGGATCTGGACAGACCGGTTGGGCTGCAGCCAACATGGTGGGACGCTATCCGAGTTTTGTAGAGAACGACGCTCCTTTACGGTCGACGGCCAAAAGTATGACATCTATGCATATGGCGGGTTCTGACTGTGTGAGTGCGCCTCACATGGTAGGTCTAGGGTCGACCACCGTCCCCCCCCCCCTCTCCACCCCTGTGTAGTGGGAAGAAGGAGGGAGGAAGAATGGCAAACCAAATGCCTAGCCTCTTTGCCAGTGATCACTGCCCATGGAAATTAAGCAAGATCGCCAGTCGTTTTCCGGGCCTGGATTCGCCCGCGGGGTGCAGAAGGTGGTGACCGCAGACTGCAAAATCTCACATCAGCCGTTAGCGGTCGTAGCCCAGTAGGTATCTGCGATTCCCGTCACACGTAGGATCTCACCTGTGGGACCTCAAGGCCGTGTAGGATTCTGGCCAGGGCTGCAATACTGGTCTGAGTCTACCTGTTGTGGAAAAGGGTCTGACTTCTTGCCTCTGTAAATAGACCTGTACGTCCAAGTGCCGTTTCATATGGCCCAAAGGGTTTAACTAGCTACTGCATGCCACGGGACCTTCGATTGCTGGAGGATGGAGGGAGGGACGAACAGAGCACGGCCTGGGCTTCAAAATGTTCGGCAGCCCCATGAGCATCGCCAAAGGGCTTCCAGGCCACTCCAGGCTCACTCGCTTTGTCCGCGATTTCGCTTGGTTAGGCTCCGCCTTACCAGTGAAAAGATACCAAGAAGAACAAAGCCGGCCTGGGGCTCTCGCTGGCCCTCGTGACCTCTTTTACTCGACGTTCCATCTTTTGTCATCCCGGAGACTAGGCCCAAGAGGCCCTCCTCCTATTTCTCCCATATACGGGACACCCTCACGGGGACTCTACAGCTCCGAAGATACTTAGGTATGCTTACGGCCGTATACCCGAATGTCGAGCAACCCTTCGTCGACCCGTCTTACTTGCGTCTCTTTGCCGAAAGAAGATCAAGACATGATCACTCCAGCTACCACCGAAACTGTAGGGGGGCCGACAAGTGTGGCTGAAAGACGCAGGAGCTTCTACAGCCCGGCCAAGAGTTGGTCCTGTGAGAACCTCGACAAGCACCGGGCCGAAGTCAAGTTGGGCAAGGCAAAGCTCGCAAAGGTCCTGAGGCCAGAGGGTCTCCAGACGATCATGGTCGAGGTGAGACTCGAGGAGGCAAGGATGGCGAGATTGCTCAAGCCGAAAGGTATCCAGTTCATCAAAGCCGAGAATGAGCTCGGTAAAGTGATGTGGAAGGTTGTGTCTCTCCAGACTGAGGAGCCAACACACAAGTGAGACGGACTTTGGTTGTCGGAACGGTGGCGGCGACGGCGACGACGACGACGACGACGACGAGGTCGGGTGTAGCAGAGGTGGAATATGTGCGCGATCGGAGAATGATCAGCCAAGAACAAAGGCTCGAGAGAGTGTTGTCGTTGGCTGTTTTGGACACATGGCGAATTGGCGTTCCGATGATTTCCAAGTACCAAGGTCATCTGCTTTTTGGCCAGTCATTCATTATACGAAGATACCAGACAACTCCATCTGGAGCCGCGAGTCGAAATAGTCGTTTGAGCGGAATTGGGATAATGTTTATATCAAGAGCAGAGGTGGTTGGGAGGAAAGCAACTCTGCACCCCAATCATATCTCGTCCCTCGACAGAGTACTCCAGAAGTGGTGGCACCGGCACCTCCTGGTTCTGTGCTCAGACAATCATGGTGATCTCTTCTTTCTCGCCCATGATCCAGTCCGCTCGATAGTGTGTCGTTACGTATGTGAGCTGGTTCAGCCAGCATTGGCGGCATGGTTAGTCAGGCCTCTGCCAGCTGGCACCGGACTGCATCTGGTTCCTTGGCGGCGACGCAATCAGGAGAGGCGAGACAGCAAGGGGGCCATAACGATGCGCGGCCTCCCATGAGGAAAACAGAACGGTAGGACCGGGGCATCGTGATACTGGGGAGAAAGTAGAAATGGCTCGAAGAATCGTGGAGACGAGACAAGACATGGCTCGCACTTTCTGAAGCTGTCACTCACTATACCCGACCCACACGAGAGGAGGGAGCCCAGGTCGTAAGTTGCCCGCCCTTATCCACGCCGGGGTTTTGATGCAACGGCCTCTTTGTCACTCGAGAGCAACAGTTCCCGTGGGAAACCGGGAGTCAACTCATCTCATCTTCGAGTGGCGCAGGCAAGCCGCCAGGAAAAGAGAGGATCAGTGTCCATGGCCTGACATGACCCATTTCCTCTTGCCCGCCCGCGAAGGTGCGCCGGATTCTGCTTGCCATCCAAGTTTCACCAGGCTGTCTGGTCACTTGCCACTTGAGGCTTCGGTATCGAGCGCCGGCGGGGGCACCCACCGTCATGTCCTTGCCGAGTCTCTCTCTCCGCGGCCTACCGCCAAAGTCACATGGCCAGCTTTCTAGCCCTCGGTTGATTGGCACTCGAAATCCGCGCACCACAAAAATCGCTGGCCACGGTGGTGACGCAGTGCCACGACGCCTCCAGACTACGGGCACGGTCCAGGGTCCTCCCCGCCAATCGCACCAGCATCGCACCTGGTGCACCACCTCCTTTTGACGCCGGCCTCCACCTTGTTCTCGCCGTAGGCTCGTGTGTTTTGGTCCGCTTCGCCCATCGAAACATACTGCGATTTGTTTTTATGCAGCCGCAGAAAGATGAGAAAGATATTTCGGAATCTGACGTATTCGGAGCCTGAGGACCTATGTCTGGCGGTCACCAGATATGATCAGCGCATGGACGCCAGAGACAAGACTTACGTACTGGGTAGAAGGTCTGCTGATGCCAAGATCGAAGCGCAACGTCAGGTAGTTGTGGGCGATTGTGGGGTAGAAACGGTTCAAGGTCGACGGTATAGTGGTCTTGCTCGACTGATCGCTGCTCACAGCGAGTACCGGGGCCGTGTACCCAGAGGACTAAAGTCGGGAGCTCACGTCTAGGCGTGCTTCCCACATAGTCTGAACATGATTCGTCCGATACCCGATGATGAAGAGTTGCCAGAGAGGTCAGCCTGGGCCAGCAGACCATGGGATGTGTTGATCACTGTTTTGATTTTTCTGGGGCTTTACATTTGTTTGTGTGTGGACTGATAAACATTTGGGGGGGAATTCCGAGACCGCAACTCTCGATATGGAATAGGCAAGCACGAAACAGGCGGAGATAAGGAAATCAACATAATCCATGAAAAAAGAATTCCAGGGGGGTTGTGACCTCTCCGCAAGAGGGTTGGACACCCCATGGGGGGCAACGACGGCTTCAGATGCTGTGTGCTTGACCGAGAACAGGAGAACCATGCGTGCTGTGTGGAACATTCCCCACGGGAGCCAAATTCAGAAACAGAAGACACGCCCTGTATCCTCGCTACCCATCACAACCAACTCCCTGAAAGAGCTATCCCGATCGTGACCAATGCCCTAAATTGCCTTTCCTCCGGCAGTCCTCCCCCTTTCGACGTCGCTCAGGCCCAGGGTGATTGATACCGTGGACGCTTCCCGACATTAGCAGAGGATCGAACTCGTTTCGACTTTTTTTTCGTAGGCGCTCAGAAGACGTGGGCAGTTACTCTAAGCCTCGGCGGGTGCGGCGGCGGGGGCCTCAGTCTTCTCCGGCTCCTCGGTCTTCTCCTCTGCGGGCTTCTCCTCCTTGGCGCCCTCCGCGGGGGCGGCCTCAGCCTCACCGTTGTCGGACGAGGTCCACAGGGTGAGGTTGTCCCGGAGCAGCTGCATGATGAGGGTGCTGTCGCGGTACGACTCCTCGCTAAGAGAGTCAAGCTCGGCAATGGCGTCATCGAATGCCTGCTTGGCGAGGTGGCAGGCACGGTCGGGCGAGTTGAGGATCTCGTAGTAGAAGACGGAGAAGTTGAGGGCCAGGCCGAGACGGATGGGGTGGGTGGGGGTCAGCTCGGTCTGGGCAACATCGGTGGCGGACTGTGGAGCCATGACACGTTAGCAGCCGGCGCATGAGATGTTTTGGTAGGAGCGTTTCGCCTCCACCCCAGAGGAGAGCTTCTCACCTTGTAGGCCTCGTGGGCAGCGGTGGCGGCGGTCTTGCGCTTCTCGCCTGAAGCGAACTCGGCAAGGTAGCGGTGGTAGTCACCCTTCCTGTTTGTCGGAAAGAAAGCAACGTCAGAAGCGGGTCGCAGAATAGGGCGCGAGAGGGAAGGAGGCTGGCAGTACGCGGGAGCACCAGCATGATGGACTCACATCTTGTGGTAGAAGACCTTGGACTCGCCAGAGGCGGCATTGGGGATGAGGGACTCGTCCAGAACGTCGAGGACGTCCTGGCAGACCTTCTCGAGCTCCAACTCGATCTTGGAACGGTACTCCTTGATGGTACCGACGTGCTTGTCGGAGCCCTTGGACTCCTCCTTCTGCTCGATGGACGAGATGATGCGCCAGGAGGCACGGCGGGTACCGACGACGTTCTTGTAGGCGACGCTGAGCAGGTTTCGCTCGTCGACAGTGAGCTCACCGCCGATCTTGGCGACCTCCTTCATATAGGAGACCATCTCATCGTAGCGCTCGGCCTGCTCGCACAGCCGGGCGAGGAAAGTCTTGCTGTAAGGGGGGATTGTTCGGTCAGTCTTCTGCGGGCGGGGAGGGCTCTGCGATCAAGAGAAGGGAAAAAACACCAAAAACAACGAACCTCTCGCGCTAGACGACGGGTAGAGTTAGCAATCAAACGATCTCAAAGAGGCGGTATGGAGCTCAACGGCGGCGCGGGCGGGACGAGAAAAGAGGTCATGATGAAGGATTTCGACCCGTAGCGGGGTGTGCAGAGGGCAGCAGCACGAGATGTGAGGGGGCAGCTTCTCTGAGGACTGCATTGAGGGTCCCGGGCTGCGAGGCGAGGCGAGGCAAGGCAAGGCAAGGCAAGACAAGACTTACTTCAGTAGCCATTTTTTTCTCTCTAGATGTCTCACGAGTCGATTGGGGAGTGGGCAGAAGAAGAGGCGTGTGGTGAGTAGTCGGGTGGGAAAAAAAAGGTTCGTTGGAGGGGTCGTGGTGAGCGGGCAGAAACAAGTTTTGTTTACGGTCGTCGTCAGTTGGTGATGTTGTTTTGGAGACAAAAGACGTCGACGTCGGGTGCGGGTGGAAAGGTGGGAGGGAAAGACGCCAGCAGGTTGAACTTGACCGACCGTCCCTCTGCCAATGCATTCACAGCCCTGGAACTGGAACACACACACACCCACACACCTGCAACTGGCACCTGGCTGGTGAAAGCGAGCGTGCCAGGCGTGCCAGGTGGACCGGGCTCTTAGGCGGGCACGCTAACAGCGACCCATGCGTGTCCTTCGCAACCCCCATGTTCTTCCTTCACGGGGCAGCCCTGCCGCCCCAATAACAATAGCAACGCAAGCGAATCGCTTTACTATGGGGGATATATGATTTTATGCTGAAAGGACCCAGTAGCCGCCGGCAATTTTTATTCTTGTTTTTTATTTTTGAAAACTTTGCCGAGAAACTTCAACGTCTTCGAGGGGGGAGTGGAAGGGAAGGGAAGACGGTGGTGGCAGACAACAGCAGCAGTGAGGGGCAAAGAGGCAGGCAGAATTGGTAACAGGGTACCTGCCAAATTGCGTGTCCACTGCCTATCACAGAGGTAGGTGCTAGCGAGACAAGAGATGCCACCTGTCCGGGACCCCAAGGTTGGGATATGCTCTGTGCCTCTCTCTCTCTCTCTCTCTCTCTCTCTCTCTCAGTGTGTGTGTGTGTCTCCCTCCCTCCCTCTCTCTTTTCTTCCACCCTCTTCTCTGTCTCTGCGCCCGCCCTGCAGCAGAAGGATGTGGCTCTACATACCTAGGTGGTACTCTGTACTGTCCCTGCTACTATTACTGTTGCAGCCCCAACCTCAATGCTCTTGCCTGCTAGCCAAACACTGCATGCATAGTATATACTTTGCTGCTTCGCAGGCACCCATGCTTCATGCTTCTAGAAGTTCCGAGGTGGAGATGTCTTGGGGGTCTGGTCGTCTCTCCCTACGAGGTGTCATATCCCCCTACCTTGGTACATAGCTTGCCTTGTTCCTCCAGGCCGTTGTGCTTCCAACGCCGGGCGGGCGAGCCTCTCCATCTACCTTGCAATCCGTACTCTGGCACAAAGTATATCTACAACAGACCCTCGCCCAGAGTATTCATACAGCCGACATTGATGTGACGATGTGACGATGTTGTGGGCACGCCCGCACGCTGGCACCCTGTACACCTTGTACACGATTTGATCTGATCGACTGTCACCGACAGTCTTGTGATCGGCCTCCTCGCTCAAGCTGAGTGGGCTTTGTGTTCCCAATCGGAATTCCCCAGGCACCCCTTGGCCCCATCCCCTAAATCTGGAAATCACCATAATTTGCCATCGGCTCCCCAATGCAAGATTGCAAGATCTGTTCCCAGCCTGCCACCCTTGGAGCTACTCTGCAAACTTATTCCATTCCTCTACTACCTATGTACACACCGTACAGTACCTGCCTAGTGGTCAAGGCCTCACAACCCCCAAGCCGAGGAGAACTGTGATGAAATCTTGTTTTGTCAAGTCTTGTCTTGTCATGTCACGCCAGGTGGCATCCATCCAGTGCTCAAAGACACCACCAACTCTGTACGACAGACATACCTAGGCATGAACAGATGCTGATGTGCATAGGTATACATATACAATGTCTGTTGATTGTAGTGTCTGACGCATCTGACTTGTTGTCTTATCTCTCAGTCTGAGCTGGCTGATGGCATCCGGGAGTCGCGCACAGAGATCATCAGTCTTCTCACGATGGGATGGAGATAGCATCGTTGAACACCGCAGATAAATGTGGCCCTCGTCGAAAGGCACAAGCCGCTCAATCATGTGGGCGCCCCTCCCTCCCCCCCTCCCAATCAGCCCAACCAACCACACAAAACATCTTGTCGTCCTTATGGATAGTCGTTGGACCATGGGGCCCTCTCTCCTGCATGCAACACACACCTGCTGGTACACCCAACAATCCTGCATGTCGTCTGGTCTGCTTCGGAGTACGGAGTACGGAGTACGGAGTACGGAGTACGGAATACCTAAGTAGGTAGCCATGTTCAAGTCGCGTGCCATGACGAACAAGATCAGTTCTAGCAGGTCTAGCTTTTGCGGACTCCGAATAGCGACCCCCCCTCTCCAACTGTGTGACGCATTTCGTCCTGCGCTCATCAATCAATCATGCAGGCATGCGGCATGCCGGAAGCCCACGGGTTGAGCCGCGGCGCAACAGGGCTGTCGTGTGGTCAGCGCCTGGGTTCTTCCCTGGCGACCCTGGTCTGGTCTTCCATGCTACCCTACCGGACTACGGTCCATCACTGCGGTATGAGTACCTTCTGCACCCTCCCACGCCCTCCCCACGCCTCCTGACGCTTCCTGCCTTCCCTCCCGTCCTGGTCTGCCATCCTAGTCTGCCGTCTGATCGCCGCCCTGCCGGGCTTGCCCGTGAAGTCATCAGCCTCAAAAATCCTTCCCCTTCATCACAGACCCGAACCCCCGGGGACTTCAGGTATTAGCTGTTTCTTGGGCCACTCCCAGCTTGGGAGCTTGGAGGCTTGGCGTTGACGGTGACCTCGGGCGTGGGTCTGTGGGCCCGCTTGCACGACCATCACGCACCTTGAATCCCTATTCGATGGCGCGCGGCTACACACTCTCTAGGATGGATGCATCGAGACCAGAGCCCGTGGCCACGCCAGTCAGCAGTCGGGCAGACACGCGGCGGCGTTGTATACACTGGAAGCCGATCTGGAAAGCATTGCACCACCAGCCTGGGGAACTTTGCGGCCCGAAAGCATGAAGTCGGCAAGATTCCGTCAATGATTTTCATGAGCGTACTGTAGTTGGTGTGAAAAAGATACGTCGGCTTCTTACCGGCCATCAAGACTGTCTCGGCCCTGTAGAGTCGCATGGCCTTCGCCCATCCCCCTACAAGCAGACGAGCGCCAGCCCGCTCCACGCGCACATGACAGAGGCAGCCCATCGCAGCCTGATCTCGACAGCCCAATGGGTAGCCCAGCACTCGAAGCGCAACTCTTGTACGCTTGCTGACGGCCGCGGTGTAGAGTGGGCTCGCAAGTTGCCAACTTGCAATGCAGCAGTCGACATATCCTCGACGAGACCGCAAAAGACGGGTGAGCCAGCTAGTGCTCGAATGACGCTTATGGCCGTCCTCGAGATATGGCCCCGTGGTAAGGTGCAGGGAGTCTGTCGCCCAGTGCCCTCGAAATCGGCACTCCTCTTCCCTGTGTCACTGCGACTTGTCCACATGCTAGATGTACTTGTACCTCAAGTACTGTCGATATCCGTTGGTTGACATTTCCACGACAGAGGAGAACTGTGGTACGGATTGCTACTGCTGCCGGACTGCCCATCCCCCCTTCCCCCCAAACGGCGAAACCTGCAGCCCAACGGTGATGGAATCAGATCGCACAAGAAAACATACCTCAAACGCAATGATGCGGTTGAGCCCCAGGCAGCCCATCATGCCTCGTAGTATGCGCTGCCGCTGATCGTATGTTCATATTTTTCTGTTCCATAAGCCTGGCATAATCGCCTTGGCCAGTCGCTCCCTGCCAAACGCCGTGCCCCTTTTTGGCGTCGCGAGGGACAGCACATTCCCTACATAAACCCACTCCATGTTCATCACCCAGTACACTCGTTCACAGCTCATCCGGATCACTCACATCATACGGTGGTCTGCCCCAGTCGGAAGGGTCTCCGCCGGGTACGCAGAGGCCCAGCCTCCAGAAGTAATCCCGATGCGCAATCAGCAGCTGCCAGAGCCGCAGCCGATTAGTTTCGCCGGTCCCAGCGATGCAGCTCTCATCCTCGTCACCCCGACACAGCCTCAGGTCATCCACGGCAGGCGAGAGCTCCTTCTGGGTGATGAACACCTCGCCAGCATGCGGTCTGTAGCCCCATTCGCTCAGGGGAAGCAGCGGCACAGGGTCCTCCACATGCGTGACACGCCGGTATGTCCTCTTCTCGAGGTCCGGGTCGTAGGCGTCCAGACTGCCAAGGGCAAACACGCGGTCGATGAACTCGACGAAGCCCTCGTTGCCGACCTGCGGCTCGCCGAACGTCGTGACCACCAGATCGTCCCAGCCCAGCGCGACCTTCATCTCGAGCGCCGCGAGACAAGCGACCGCCCCGCCGAGAGAGTGTCCGACCATACGGATAGGATACCCGGGGTGTTGCGCTCGCGCATTTTGGACGACGGGCAGGACCAGGCCCCGCGCTTGCCTCCAGCTCTCGAGGAAGCCCATGTGCACCGTGCAGTTCGCACACCCCTGCTCCGTGCGGTTGCCCTTCTCCCCATCGCCCTCATCCGGGTCCCCGTACGGCACGTACTCCTGCGGTATGGTAGATAGATCCACCACCGTGTTCGCGAGGCTGTACGTGCCGCGGAACGCCACAATGATGGCTGGTCTCTCCTTTCCGTCTTCCGACCCGTGGTCGACCGCAACGTACCCGCAGCTGTCGCTCAGCATAGGCCCCGTGTTCCAAGTTGAAGCGAGGTGGAGGTTAGGAAACTCCTTGCAGCGCGAGGCACAGGTAAAGGGTGGCCAAATGCCCGAAGTGCCCACGCAGTAGGCTATGTCGACAAGGCGGGCGAGACGCTCCAGGGAGGAAAACAGGGCCAGGGAGACGGACGTCGTGGTGAGGCCGTCGTTGTCAGCGTGGGAGAGAGGCTGTTGGGGGATGATTCGGCCGACGTCCAAGGAGAGCGCGGCGTGGGCGTAGGTTGCCAGGAATAGGATGATCGCGGTGGACAGGGACCTGGGAAGACGCATCTTGAAGGTCGCCGTCGTAGGATCGAGTGAATGTTGACTGCTTTAGAAAAAACCGAAGTCGTTGACTTGGCTATGTGAGGGGGCGTCGCATCTTCAGAGACCTTGCGAGATTCGCAGGTGTGTAGTATTAGGTTCGAGCTTCGGAGGGTGGCGCAACGACAAACTCTGTGAGGGTGTCAAAAATATGTCCAATCGAATAGGTGACGATATGCTAATCATCCATGAAGCGGCACCGGCGAGGTTAGAGAGGTTGGAGAAGGCATTGTGGTGGTGGTCGCTGATGAAGTAGAAAAGAAAGCACATGACGTCGTGTCCAGGGCTGGTCCTCCAAATCTACCTGTAATGTACTGTACAACAAGTACCTTGGAGGTGCCGCAGTGGTCACCAGGGCGCCCTTTTCTTTTGGGGTGGGGAATTGCAAACCGCCCGCCCGCAGACGCAACGGCCGCCAACAATGGGTGTGACAAACAGGGCAATCAAGACAAGGGTCAACAACGCAACCAAGCGAGAAACACATGCATTCGGCTTTGTGGCTGGTCTAATGACAACGTCAACTGGTACAAGACCTCAGGTTCGAGGTAGATAGCGATTGATTTCTGACGGAGCAGAGGAGAACTAGTCATGATTGCGCAGTGACACAATCCGGGGCAAAGATGTCAGGCCTATTTACAGCTTCCAGCGCTCGAGTATTGACACTCGAGTATGTATGAGTATTCTTCCAGTATTTGCCGTATGCACATAATCACACTGGGTATCGTTTAGCGTTTCGTCATTTGCCCAAGCACTCTCTTCCGCGGGCAAGCATCAAGCCGCAGCTCCTCATCTGGATTCTCGTCGTCACTGAAGAGCGGTGTGAAGAACCCCTTCACTACGGAGGCGTGATAATGGGTTGAGGCGCCCCCGAGAAATCCGCCGTGAACGGCGCGTCCGACAGCTCGCACTCCACGCCGGTGCCAGTGGTGCAGTTCTTGCAGGTAAAGTCCGGTATCCAGGAGTCCGACGTCATATATGTACCACTAGAGCAAGTCAGAGGGGCTAACCGACAGAAGCGGACACAAAATAACAATATCACTTACTTGCAGATAGTCTCAGATATGCTGATGAGGTACTGGTTCTCATCCTCAAGCCCCCAAGTGAACTTGACCAGTGAGCTGTCGCAAGCGTATCTTGCGTACTGGCTTCCTTCGGCGCTGAGATTCTCTGACGTCGAGTTCAGCTCGCATGTCGTTGTGAGGGCCGTGTGGGGATCGAAGTAACTGAACGAAGCCGTGGTAAGGCTGGTGGTGTTCTCGCCGGAGGCTTCAAAATTGGTGATGGTGAAGTTCTCAGGTATGCAGTCTGAGGCACTCGTGGCTCTGGTCAGAACCTGGTCGCGCTCGGCGGGGCTCTGCGTAGCTGTCGCTACGGACACAACGGATGCCAGGATCGGGAAGGCCTTCATCTTTGATATGCGAGTGAGGAGGAGGAGGAGGACGAGGAGGAGGAGGAGGAGGAGATGCTAGGAGGATGATGATGATGATGATGATGATGATGATCCGACTAGAACGACTGAGTGCAGGGTGAGCGAATGTGAAATAGGGAAAGACAGACAACTAACTACAGAGTCTTTGGATAATCGTTCTCAAAAAGGCAGAGGAGTATCCGCGCGTTGCAAGAGACAACAACGAGGAACGGGAGGGAACAAGCCAACAGGCACCGGAGTATTGATATTGTACGCTGCCCCTGGAGCCACAGATGGGCCTAAGTCGGGGTGTCCCAAGCTCGGTGACCTGTGCCTTGCAGATCGTCTCTTGCCGACAATGCAGATCATCGCTAAGTTATGCACGTCGGGCGCCTGGGCCGCAGAGCATCGCGGGCCTGCCTCTGTTGTGCCTCTTGCGCCTCACCCGTGCTACATCAGTTGTCCAAGTCAAAAATAGCGCGATGTCTCTTGCGCCCGGAGCAAGTTGAATGTACCTTCGTCCCACGAGGCGGCGAGTCCAAGCGAGAGAGGGAGAGAGCCGCACCCTCTGACCAGTGTCGCCCAAAAGACCACAAGAGACAGGCCATTTCGAGCCGTACTTGACTACTGCCGGGCCGGGGACAAGTTTGGACGACCCTGTTCCCGAAGTTCCCATTTTCGGGTCATGCCTAGGGTGGTACGGGGCGGGTTGATTGGTTCCCAACCCTCGAGCGTTTCGTTTCGAAGTTTCCCAGGCTGGGAAGACCCAAGAAATGCCAGCCCATAGACTTCGGCGAAATGAGATGACAGGCAGCAGGCTGCCCCCTGCCCCGCGGGTTGGCTACAGGTACGGAGGGATAAGGAAGGGACGGTGATTTCGTGATACCAGGTGCGGCTAACCAGATCTTTGACGCTGCACAAGTATTGTGGCCACCTCGTATGGCATCTCGGTACCAGAAGGTCTGGCAGTATGGATGATGCTGGCGAGATCATGTCGGCGATCCACTGTCTGACGCTCCTGCACCAGGGATTTCGAATGCCAAGACAGTGGTACAGACGCGTGCGGCGCGCAAAGCCCCCCGCATTGGCGACCTCCTTTTCTCCCCCTTCACGCAGGCGCTCCTATGTACTGCGTGAACCGGAGGTGGTTGCCAAGCCCTGAGCCAAGATTTGCTTGTCCAGCTGCCAGTCTGCCAGCTTGACGAAGTGCTTTGTCGATCTAAATATCATCTTGAATGTTTCCAGGCCCGTTCGCGATATGCATTGTCAATCAATCTTGACGATCAGTGAACGGCCCCTTGGATCAGGATGACGCAAAACATTCCTGCCGCCATCATCTTGCCTGATCCCCCTTTCAGCCACAGCTGGGTCGTCTGCATTGTTGCACATGAATAACGGTCGTGCAACAAGGATACTGGTGCACGGTTCAACATGTCCAGGGTAGCGCAGGCCCGCCTTGTGATCTTCAATGCATGTCATCAGCCTCAGCTGGCCTTGCAGTGCCTTACACATCTCGTTCACGCGTCTGGCCCGAGATCAACGAGTAAACACTTGCAACCGCCCACGCACTGCAACCAATCGGAGCAGGAGGACTTGGGTCTTTTCCCAGCCATTCGCATGGCCGACAAGCACAACAGGAATTGGCATGCGCGAGACAAGTGCCTTGGAAGGCGTTACTAGTGGATGTCTCGCAACACGGGGTTGCGATCGACTGCAACTCCTCCTTTGACACAATCTCACCACGAGCTGGTCATTCCGATGGTATGCTTGGTGGCCGAGGGCCTGATAAGCCTGTATTGACATGTCTGCCACCATTGTCTCCTACCATTGACATTGGATGGGGACCGAGATCCTCACAGGAGATGACAGGCACGATCTGTCGTGATGTCCGTGATTTGAATAATGCACTTGAGATTCGCCCAGGTGTCCGAGTTTACCCAAACGGCGTGCTGGAATATTGAACCGCTCCCTGACCTTCATAGCGTATGTACAACTTCAAAAGGGTTGGCAGATCTGACAAGAGGCGAGGAAGAATGCAATGTCGTGATGAATCAATGAATGTTGCCAAATCGAAGCTTCCAAAGGTGAAGAATTCAATCAGCAACCCCAAAGAGAGTCATTCTTGCTTACCTAAGGCACGACCTCCCTGAGGAGCATCTCGGTACATCTCATCCTCCGGTCTCCGAAAGGGCGCTAGTTCGAAAAGAGCTTAGCACCCACCGTCCGCAAAATTTCGCTCCACCTCAGTCCACCACCTCAAACTTCTCGCGCCTCGACTTAGCCCAGCTTCTCTCCAGTCCGACAACCACCATCGACTTCCTTTCGACAAACCGGTGCATCAACCCAAAATGGCCAAGGAAGCACCCGCCCGTACGGGCTTGATCGTCGGCATCAACAAGGGCCACGTACGTTGAGAGCAACCAAGCACAGCCCCGTCTCACCTCGTGGAGGATCTCTGCTCGCAGTTTTGTCTCGTGTGCAGACGATGGACGTCGAACAACAGGCTGATTTGCGTTTTTCACCAACTTACAGAAGACCACCCCTCGCGTTGTCAAGCCCCGTGTCTCGCGCACCAAGGGCCACCTGAGCAAGCGCACTGCTTTCGTTAGGGACATCGTCAAAGAGGTTGCTGGGTGAGTTGTCTCTGCTCACATACATCTTGATGGTCCTATGGAAACAAATCTTGCTGACCACACACCCAACCAGCCTCGCCCCCTACGAGAAGCGTGTGATTGAGTTGCTTCGCAACTCCAAGGACAAGCGTGCCCGCAAGCTGGCCAAGAAGAGGGTATGGGCTTCTCTGCCAAACCCAAACCCCTCTCTCGGTTCTATGCTAATCCAGCTTCCAGCTCGGTACCTTCGGTCGTGCCAAGAAGAAGGTCGACGAGCTCCAGCGCGTTATCGCCGAGTCCCGCCGCGCCGGTCACTAAGCGCCTCCCACCGGATTCAAGTCGAAAAACTTTCTCGTTGGGGTTGGGAAAAGCAATTGGCACGTCACAGATTTGCGGACGACACACCTAGCGGCTGTCATGGGTACCACCACGGACATGCATGATCGCTGAAGAGGAAAGCGGCGTCGGAGACTCCACATTGCTGCTCTGTGAATAGCAGGAAGGAAATGTCACGCCAAATGATACCTGATCAACTCACACGATCGCTGCTCATCTGGTGATGTTTTTCATTGGTTTATCTGCTACAGTGTCTCATGCTCTCCGTCTAATCCCGCTGAACGCCTTGCGTCGTGACTTGCTCTACTCCCAAATGCCCAATCCAGCACGAAGAATTGAAAGACACAACTCCCGCTTAAGTCCAAAGGCACAGCACGCTCTGAGTATATGCATCTGAGCGTCCTGTACCAGGTGAATCTGTATTTCGAGACAGTCCGTTGCTGCCAACGTCCTGCCCGTGTTGTGTTACAACAGCGATGGCTTTGATCGCATCTGTCATGGCTCCAGCAAACTCACTACTTAGTCCGCTTTCCTTCTAAGCATATGCGAGTTTCATTTCTTTCCGCCCAGCTTGAGCCACTTGGGCATCTTCTTGCCCGCTCCACTGCTGTCACCCGAGCTGGAGGGCTTGGGCTGCGCCTGTTGTACCGGCGTACTGGTCTCGGGCTCCTCGTCGACCACTGGGGGATCGGGCACCTCGACCTTCTGTGCCGCACTGGCATACTCCGGCTTCAGAAAGCCCGACCTCTTGACATCCTGGGTGACCCTATCTTCCCAGACGAGATTAACAAGGACACGCCCCGAAAGCTTGTAGCCCTTGATCAGCTTGTGCTCCACACCCATGTCGTTCTTGATATGGCTCGTCGCGGTAGGAGGACCAGGTAAGACAATCTTGAAGGGTGCCGAGTCGTTGGCCATGACGCTGCGCACAGCCCTGTACAGCGTCGCACCGGTGTCGTCGGGTCCGAACTCCCACTGTCCGGCCGTGCCGTCTGGAAAGCGTACCCTCACAGTGATTCTCTTGACAGCGGCGACCTTGGCCTCTTCAGCGCGTGCCTCGGCCTTGAGCTCCGAGTCCGATTTGAGGCGCCGGTTCACCGCACTCTCCTGCAATTTCTGTTGATGTAATTGGGCGTGTGCTATTGTGGGCGTGTAGTAGGAGTCGGGAAGGTCAATGGACGCTGCAACTGGTGTGGCATTGGTGGGAGCCGAGAAGATGCCGGTGGGCTTGAGGGGGTCGCGAGATGTTGGCGCAGGCCCGTCGACGTCCATAGCATCAGCTGCTCCGTCCGTAACTTGTGACGGCGGTGTTACCTCATGAGCTGGCTCATTCTCGACCGGAGCGTCGGTCGCGGCCTCTGTTGGTGGAGCTGATGGCTCTGGCGCCGCTGCCGACGCCGGCGGTATCGTGGGTTCTGGCTTGGGCACAGCATTCTCCTCTTTGGCCTCAGCCGCTTCTTCATGCTGGAAGAACTGCGAAATCTCCTGCATGGCGTCGCCCAATGTCTGCTGGGTCGACATAAAAGACAGCTGTATCATCTGGCTCCCGCCGTCCAAGCCCACCTGCGACAGCGTCTTCTGGAAGTCCTCCAGCGTCGACACTTCCCGGTTCATGATCCGCAGCACCGGCATCTCGTAGTACAACTGGCCACTACCCGCCTGCACTCCATTGCTGGTCTGAGGCGCCGCACGGTCTGTGAAATTCAACTTCTTCCCACCAGGTGTGCCGTCGGCCTCGAACTGTCGCAGCATCTTCCATAATGTCGTGTCGCTCCGGAACTTCTTCATAAGTCGTCCGTTCGGAACATCCTGGACCAGGGGTTCGGGAAGCCTCAGGGCGATATTGACGACGGTTGGGGTTTTGGACCTGGCAACAAGGTCAAGTCTGGCACCAGGCGGGAGGCCCGTGACTCGGAATGCGTCGTTCAGCTGGAACTGTCTCTTCGCGTGCCTGGTGAAGGGTTGGTATCAGCCGGGCTGTTTGCCACATGACAGCGGGAAATGTACTCACTTCAATGTGTACTTATCAGCCGGCAAGTGCAACTTATGGCACGCCTCCTCCAAGACGTTGAACATGGACGTGCCCGGGGGTACCTTCACTACGGCCCGCCTGGCATCCTGTGCCCACACGGTCACTTGTGTAGAAGCCATATCGACAACCTTAGGATCTTCTATCCTTTGACGCTTGGACGGGGTTGTGTGAGCTACTCCTGAGATCCAACCCCGGACCTGCCGTTTTCGTCTCTGTGGAAAGGCGTCGAGAACTTTCTGTGCCTCTTTGTTGAACTGTGCCCCTCGTGCAGCAATCGCGGGGCAAACTCTGGGGCCGGGACGGCGGAGCGCTACGAAAGAACAAGAGAGATATTTTCAAAAATGCGTAAAGTCAAGAGGAGCCTGGAGCTTCGAGGAAATTACAAAGTGATCGAATATCAGTGACCAGCGAAGAGCTTTTGCATGTCTGAGGATTGTTGGTGTGAATGGTGTGAGAGGAATCGACAACTGGTCGAAAGCGCTTCGTTCAGGTATCCAGGCTTGCGAGGCGTGCCAGGCAGCCTTGCAAGTGAGGTCACTCGCCAGCCCGCATCGCCGCAAGCTGCAGAGAGGAAGGCCCTAGAAGCATATCCCAACTGGGCCAATCAGCACTAGCGCAGCGGGACGATGTCCCAGTGCGTGCAGGGGTTCCCGCCTCTAGCTAAACGGCCACCCAGACGCAACGCGCCATGCCCGGGCTGCCTGCAGCAGGTGCATGTGCTCGTTTGGAGCTCGACTGGGTGAAGCCTCGCCCGAACGTCAGTCAGCTGTAGCTTCCAGTTGCTACGACACATCTGCCAACCGACAACCAGTCTTTCCACGACCTGCCCCCGCGCGACCTCTCCCACTTGACGAGACCTTGACTGCTTTCCTCAAATACCATTTCACAAAGTCCCGTCGATTTCCCAGATCTCAGCCAGCAACATGGTAAGCTAGACCACCGTTCCCGCCCACCTCGCAAGTGACTGTAGCTGATCACCATGCCAGGCGTCCCCTTTCTCAATAAGTACGATCGCTCCACCCAAGTGCCCGAAGTGCCTGCCCTGCTGACACTTGTCTTCCTCTCCTTCCAGACGGAGGCGCCTGTGTGGCCATGGTGGGCAAAGACTGCGTCGCCATAGCCTGTGATCTGCGCCTCGGTCTGCAGGCTCTCACCGTGTCCAACAACTTCCCCAAGATCTTCTCCTACGGCTCGACCGTCTACTTGGGCCTGACGGGCCTGGCGACCGACGTGTCGACAGTGTCTGATCTGTTCCGGTACAAGGTCAACATGTACCGCCTGCGAGAGGAGCGTGCCATCTCGCCCACCACCTTCGCGAACCTCGTCTCCAGCTCCCTGTACGAGAAGCGCTTCGGCCCGTACTTTGTCAGCCCCGTCGTCGCCGGCCTGGAGCCCAAGACGGGCAAGCCGTTCATCTGCGGCTTCGACTCCATCGGGTGTATCGACTTCGCCAAGGACTTTATCGTCAGCGGGACGGCTACCGAGCAGTTATTTGGCATGTGTGAGAACCTGTGGGAGCCGGATCTGGTATGTGAATGCACACATGATGACAATCACCCGGTTGACTGCCGTTGCGGGAGATCAGAGATTTAGCTGACAGGATAATCCCGCCACAAAGGGCCCCGACGAGCTGTTCGAGACCATCTCCCAAGCCCTCCTCAACGCCGTCGATCGAGATGCCCTGTCGGGTTGGGGCGCGCACGTCTACATCATTGAGAAGGACAAGGTGACCAAGAGACTGCTCAAGGGACGCCAGGATTAAGCGGAACCGCTGCTCGCTTGGACGGAGGAACAGAAGCCCTAGCGAGGAGATGTGGAGGGTGTGGTAGGAGAAGCAGCCGCCCGGGGAAGAGAGATGCTGTCCCGGTGTGTCTGGGCTGAAGAAGCCGGGCAGCTATGACCCCTTTCGCATTGTACGATAGACAGACACATCATGACAATCACCGGCTCCATTGAGCCGTACCACACTTTTTGATGACAAAAAAGTTGGGGTTGCTTTGCCATCTAGGCGATGATATGTGTAAAAGCATCAACGTGAGACGGGAACAAGATCCACACGTCTAGATGGTGACCCGAAGAACACTAGCCCTTCAAATGTTCTGGGTGGAAGTTCACTTTTATTCGTGAGTAGGCGCATGCGATGTACCGCATGGCGGGTGTCTGTCAGGTCTAAATATTGTACAAGTCATTGTACTGTACATGGCCGCCGTCTATGCCTATAATATGCAATGTGATCTTTTCCCAACCCACACCAGCCATCTATTGCTGCTTCTTGGTCTTCTTCGTGACGACCTCCGTCTTCTTCTGCATGTAAAAAGTTCTCTCGAAGAACTTCAAGACTTCATCGATGAGACTGAACCACGTGTCAGTAATAATTCCGCGACAGCACGCAAGTGGACTGAAAGACTTACATCACGGGTGCGCTGATGACAAGCACCGCCTTCCACTCCGCCCAGTTGAGCGGCAAGATCGAGAACAAAGTCTGCAGGAAAGGTGTGTACAGGAGGGCGAAGTGAAGGGCCATCGACAGAGCAATGGCGTAGACCAGCATCATGTTGTCCCACAGAGGCAATGTCAGCAGAGACTCGCTGGAGGAGAGGGCGTTCATGGCGTTGAACATCTCAATGACAACCAGAATCGACAGCGAAACGGTCGAGGCAGACTTGGCCATGTCGTTGGAGAACATCTCACAACCAATCTTGGAGAATTCAGTGGAGCAGCGGTGGAAGTGACAGAGCTGCCAGAAGGTGATCTGCGGGCCGCCAGAGTAGTACATGAACCACCATGCGTAGCCGGCGACCGTGGCGAGACCGACATAGGTACCGATGATCAGGTAGCGGAAGAACAGCCATCCTCCGATGAGAGCCTCATCACGCTTGCGAGGTTGACGGCGCATGACATCGTGATCAGGCGGGTTGAAAGACAGAGCTGTGGCGGGAAGACCGTCGGTGACAAGGTTGACCCAGAGGAGTTGGACGGGAATCAAAGCCTCGGGCATGCCGAGAGCGGCGGTTAAGAAGATGGAAACGACCTCGCCAATGTTGGATGAGATGAGGTATCGGATGAATTGTTGGGTGTTGTTGTAGATGGAGCGACCCTCCTCAATGGCGACCTCGATAGTAGCGAAATTGTTGTCAGCCAGGACCATGTCGGCGGCCAATTTTGAAACATCGGTACCGGATCCCATGGCAACACCAATATCAGCCTTCTTCAGCGCAGGTGCATCGTTGACCCCATCGCCAGTCATAGCAACAACCTCGCCCAAGTTTTGCAGGAGATCGACGAGCTTGGACTTGTGGCTCGGCTCGACGCGAGAAAATAGAGATGCGTTCTTCGCCGCCTCGATCTGCTCCGACGGGCTCAGATTGTCGAACTCGCGACCAGTAAAGCTCTTGCCCTTGAGATCCTCATACTCGCCAAAGACGCCGATCTGACGACAGATGCTCTCAGCAGTGTTGGGGTTGTCTCCCGTGATGACGATGACACGGATACCAGCGTCCTTGCACTTGGCAATGGAAGCCGGAACTTCAGGACGAGGAGGGTCCAACATGCCGACCAAGCCGAGTAGAGTCAGGTTCTGCTCGATCTTGGTGTAGTCGGCCGTCGACTTTGCGGATTGCAGGAGCTTGTTGCCCTCGACATCATCTAGGCTGGCTAATGCGATCACACGCATACCACGGTTGCCGTAGTCGGTAACCTCGCGCATGATCAGATCCGAGAGTTTTCCATCCATCTGAACCTTCTTGCCGTTTGCGCCAAGGACCACATTGGTGCATCGCTCAATGATGGACTCTGGGGCACCCTTGACCAGAAGCTTCTGCCTGCCGCCGTTCTGCACCAAGACAGACATGCTCTTGCGATCGCGGGAGAATTCAAACGTGGACAGGCGGGTCAACTGCTTCTCGTACCATGCGCTGGCGTAGTGAACACGGGCATCTGGAGCACTGTCGCTGGGCGCGCAGGGGCCAATCTTCTCGGTCAAAGTTCGCAGCGCGCCTTCGGTTGGCTCGCCGACGTTCGCGTAGCCATTCTTGGAATCATAAGCCAACAGGGCATCATTGCAAAGCGCCGCGACCTCGGTCATCTGGCGGACAGTTGAAGACTTTTGGGGAAGGTCTTGAACGACCTGGCCCTTGTAGGTGATGTCTCCTTTGGGTTCGAATGTGGTTCCGGCGACATCGAGTTCCTCGAGATCCGTACCAGCCTCGTTGAGGTAGACGATCTTGTTGACACTCATCTGGTTGGTCGTTAGGGTACCGGTCTTGTCGGAGCAGATGACACTGCAGCTTCCTAGAGTCTCGACAGAGGGCAGGCTCCGAACGACAGCGTTCTTGGCAGCCATCTTGCGAGTTCCGAGGGCGAGACAGGTAGTGATGACAACGGCCAGACCTTCTGGGATAGCCGCCACACCGAGAGACACGGCGATCTTGAGGTAGTAAATGGCGCCCTTGGCCCAGGATCCGTGGCTTGGGTCGTTGAAGTTGGGGATGTTGATGAGCCAGACGAGGATGCAGATGACCGTAATGACCTTGGCGAGGCTGTCACCGAAGTCGTTGAGCTTCTGCTTCAGGGGCGTGGGCTCCGAGATCTGGGCCGTGATGCTCTCGTGGATGTCACCGATAGCCGTGTTCGAGCCCGTCAAAACCACAACAGCCTTGGCCTTTCCAGTGACGACGGTCGTTCCCGAGAAGAGCATGTTGACCTGATCCTGCTTGACGGCCCTCCCGTCTTGAACAACAGCGCGGAAATCCTTGCCCACACTCTCGCTCTCGCCTGTCAGAATAGCCTGGTCGACGGCGAAGCTGTTGCTCTCGATGGAGACCAGCCTGCAATCGGCTGGGATCCTGTCGCCGACCGCCACGGAGATGATGTCGCCCGGTACCAGATCTTCAGCCTTGACTCTTGAGACATGTCCATCGTTCCGTATCACGCTGGCCTCGTTGGCGGAGTATTCTTGCAGGGCGGCGATGGCCTTCTCGGCACTGCTCTCCTGAGACACACCGACAACGGCATTAAGAATCAGGATGGTCAAGATCTAATTGTGTAAAAAGGCTGTCAGTCGGCGCTCGAAGGCCATGGCGGTGGTTTCGCAGGCTGTGAAGGCTTACAACTGCAGGATCGACGAATGCGCTCCAGCCTCCATCGTCCTCAAACAGAGCTAGCACGAAGGAGATGGCGGCGGAACCAAGCAGGATGATGACGAGTTGATCTTTGAACTGCTCGAGAATGAGCTCCCACAGGGGCGTAGGAGGCTCCTCGGCGATGGCTTCAGGTCATGTGTCAGCTCGATAAAGGAGCGCATGCGTGGGGAGGAGTGGTGACTGCATACAATTACTGCCGTGCTTGTTCCTCAGCTCCTTGACCTGCGCATCTGTCAGGCCGGCGGAGGCTTTGACTCCCAAGGCCGACAGAACCTGGTCTGTCGATCTTGCGAAAGCGTTCTCCATCTTGTCGTCTTAGACGTGTTGCTGTCCTATTCGACTTGGAGTGGTGGAGGTTTGAAGCGCAAGTTGGAGGTTGCTGGAGAGCTCTTTAACAGCGTTGAGCTGTGCTTGTCCTGTCAGGAACAGGGCAGGCACAAGGTGTAGGGAATTTGTACAGGAACCAGGGGTTTGGGGTTTGTCAGGGACTGTTGATGCGTACCGAGTACTCCGTTCTGTACTCTGCAACAGCTGCAGTGGGGGTACTAGGGAGAGGGGGACCGGTTGCCGGATGGGTTCTGATGGCCCGCGTTTTTTCAACAAGCCAAAGAAGACCCTTGGAAGATGGACAGACCGGCTCCGCCGAGAAGAGCTGAAGACAGAATGAAAGACTGATGCTGTTCCAAGTGTGGGAAGGGAAGGACTTAGATTTTAAAGTCCGTCAGCACCTGAGAAGAAAGGACCAAGGGAGAAGAAGAAAAAAGGTTTGTCCGCAGCGCCCAGACGAGACTTGGTGAATTTGTTTAAACGTGTCCAGATGATGGTGCAGCCAGGTTGGTGGCTACGATGTCACTGCACTGCATGGTAGCGCCGCACGAGATGGACCCTGTGCCCTCCCACTGCCCAGCACAGCAGGTACGGTACAGGTACGTACATTGCCCGCCGCAGGATGGCGATCGATAAGGTTGCATCCAGCCTGTCGGCTATCTTGCCGAAGCCTAGGGTGGGGCTGCATCAGGCCCCGCAGAAACCCTGCGGGCCTTAGAATGGTCCAGAAGAGCCTCAACTTAGAACTGCTCCTCTTCTCCAGGGGCTGACACACCCCAGCTGACCCAAAACAGGGCGTTCACAGGACGCTTACCACAGCGTCAGCGTACTCTTTGCCCCCAGAGTTGGCCACTCCGACAGCCGAAAGACAACCTCAGGCCACCTGTCATGTTTGCATTATGAGATCAATTCATGCTTTCGATTCTGTCTGTTCCACAGTCACTCCAGTCTCATCCAATCTCCTTGCTATGTAGGTACTACGTACGAGTCTACCACATTGGCTGGAAAGGGCCCAAACGCATGTGTCGGTGCGTCCTCCAAATCGCTGTTTCATCCATCATTTGACCTTAAAAGTCGCTCTTTGCTTGACAACCTTGGAGGTATCTTGATATCTTGACCGAGGAGCCAAGTGTGGAGTCAAAAGGCTGATATAGATATCATTCTGAAAGTATCACTATCTACCCTTATTTTCCTGATAGGTGACAAGCGTCAAAAGGTGCCGTGGGGTCTGGCGTCAAGTGATGCTGGGTCATGCATGCCCCGTTCACGTACTCGGCACTGCTGGAGTCTACTCCTCCTGTAAGTCAAGACAATTGCTTCGGACACTCATCAACTCATAACTTGTGTCTCATGGTCGACTATAGGTAAATGGTCATGTTCTAAAACTGATTCTCATCATGTTCAATTCTGCATTACTACTACTCCCAAAGTCTCTACCCTGGAACATGCACTCTCATGATGTTTCTGACCAACAAGAAAACCAGACAACGTTTTCGAAACTCCTACTGTGAAGGTCTATATGGTCGATATATCGACGACGGATATCTAGTTGATATGGACGGAATCTCTGAAGCTGGCCGAGACGAGTCTATCGCGTCAAGTTCCGCCACCGTTTCGAGCGGCGGTGACTGCTGCATGTACTGCTCAGCGGTTCCATACGGGGCCGGACTGGCGTGCTGCGGCAAGCTCGCATATTGGTATCGACCCGAGAGCTGCTGGTCGCTCGCCCAGCGTTGCTGTTGTCTCTGTTCGGGGCTGCCGTGCAGTGATGGCGATGGCACGATGCCCAACATGTTGTTGTTTGCCGAACTGACCGAGGTGGCTCGTGCGAACCCGGCGGAGGATGGCGATGATTGTGCAGAGTACGGCGGCTCATAGCCCGATTCCGGCGATCTGGAATAGTACGGCTTGGTGTGAGCACCCGTCGGCGGGGTGTGCAAGATGCGGTTCGGGTCTTGAGAAGTCAGTGCCTGTCTGGGGCTGATTTCGTGACGAGGCACCATACCGTAATATGGATGTGGATGACCCTTTGGGGTTCCGCCCATCATTGCACTTGGGGTCGGTGGCGAGGACCCTCTCACCACGACTCCGCTCCTGTCCTTGAAGTAGCGCTTGGCGAAAAAGAGCAGCACACCAACCAGAGCAACGGCGGCGACCGCGCAACCGACACCGATTCCTGCTTTGGCACCGGTTGATAAGCCAGGCGACGGCGGTGGAGACGAAGGAGCAGTAGCAGCAGCCCTGGTCGCTGAAGAGGTCGCCCTGCTCATTGCCGAAGATGCGGCTGTCGAGCTCGTTCCGGCCCTAGTCGCACTGGCCGTCTTGCTCGTCGTAATTGTCGTGCTCACGCCTGCAGTGAAGACGGCTGCAGCTTTAGCATCACTCGACAGTTTCGCGGCGATCAAATCCTTGCTGGCACATCCGCTGGTGCCACTACAGGCATTGCTCGAACAGCATCCCAGAAACGGCTTGGTCGTTCCGGTGCACGTATACCACTTTCCGGTGGAGTTGGAACATGTCTGGTCCTCGATCTCCGAGTAGGCTGACGCGTTGAAGCTCGTGTATCGGAGGTCGGCCTGAGGACACTCGCCCTCTTTGGTCTGGCAGGGATTGCTGGCGCAGCATCCTACAAACTGAGCTGTGCTGCCTCCACAGACGTAGAAGGCACCGCCATTGGGGCAGTTGAGGCCGAGGGTGGCGACAGCAGCTGACATCTCTGTAGTTGTCTCTTGAATGTGAAGGTGATGCGGTGTCCAAGGTTCAAGTCGAGGTGTCCCAAGCTGGAGAGAAGAACTCCGTTGTCCAGCTGAAAATGAAGAAAATATCGTATACTCAAAAGATGTGACAGATCACACAGGAGACACAGGGCACAAGCTCAGGTAGATAGGGGAGTTTGTCTGAAGACCACCAACACACACATACCACACATGTCGTGCAATGCCAAACAATAGGTGGTCAAAAATAGACGGCAGCACAAAGAAAAACAAAATTAAGGGAACTCAAAGCTATCAAAAGGCAATAATAAAGGACAACCCTTGTTGTGCCCTCCCGGCTCCCACTTCTCCCCCCGGGTAGTCGTCTTTGACACAAGACCCAAACGTGCAGCCCACTTGTCGTTGGTTCTGTCTGCGGCCGAGGACGCAGCCTCCCCAGATGCCCGTTGGCCACGAAAGTGTCGCAGCGGCGCTTAGTATCCTTGATGTCTTCCCCTTGCGGCTGCGTCCCAGTATGCATGGCCGCGCACAGCACAAGTACGGTGCAGACCTAGTGTGGAAATTGCCTTTGCAGATACTTGTAGCTGCCTGAGTGTGCCTGCAACGGGGGAAGGATATGTTGTCGAGCATGGCTAGAGGGCTGCATGCCTTTTCGGACCGGGAGAATTGCAGCCAGCCGTGTGGCTCGGTAGTACCATGGTATACAGGCCAACGCTGCAGATGATGGTGATGGGATGAGTTACGACTACAGGAACAGCCAGCCGCACAGGCGAACGACATGTTGGATCACGCTGCACAGGCTTTGAGATGTCATGTGGACTTATATTCCGCGGAGGTTTCACAAGGGCTGCTGATGTGGTGTAAATCATCGTGGTATCATTTCGAAAAGGGTGACTGCACCTCTTCACTGACACATGCCAGCCATCGCATGCCCCCTTCATCCAGAGATCTACAGCCCATTCAGCACACTCTGCACACCCACGCTCCCCGAATCCTCTCTCTTTGCTACAAAAGCCTTGAAGTCCGCCTTGGTCAACTTCTTCCCGCCTGCCACCGCGGGGCCAGTCGTCAGGATACGCGACTTTTCCCTGAGGGCCTCCGCTCCGATCATGAACAGGTAGCCGATCTCGGGTAGAAGATCAAGGAAGCTCTTTACGTCGTTGCTGAGCGGCCACTCCTTCAGCGTCGAGACGTACCTGTTAATGTCCTTGGTCACCATCAGGCCGCCTGTCGCATTCACCGAGAACTTCTTGAAATGCTCGAAAAGAAGCTGATGCACGGCTAGCGCGAGCTCGTTGCTAAACATCTCCAGATTGTGTCCGTCGACGGCCTGCTTGGCGAGGATGGATACGCGCTTGAGGAAGCTGCAGATCGTCCCGCAAGTCGGCGTCTGCAGGAGTTCGGCCATGACTTCGAGCTCATTGTCCTTCATTCTGAAATCCGTCTTCTTCTGCGTGGCGAGTGTCCTCGATACCCAGTTGACCACGACATCAATGGAGCTCTTGACGACATTGTTGGTTTTTCGCTCTATCGACTCCATGCCCATCTTTGCCTGCGCCTCCATGCTCCGACGCACTGTCGCGTTGCCTTCTGCCAGCCTGATCATGACAGTCTGTATGAACCGTGACATGATGTTGGCGATTGTTGTTGCAGGGCGCAATGAAGGAAGGTACGCCATATCAGGCTCTACTTTCGAGTTCTCCTGTGACGTCGACGCATCGAGAGCGGCGTCCAGTGATGTCTCAACGTAGACTTGGCCCATGCTGGTCAGAACGAGATTGAGGAGACTGTTGACATCCTTGGCAGTATCAGAAGGAAGACCAAGCTCCAACGTCCTCCGGACGCTTTCGGCAAGCCACCTCATCATTCTCTGTGCAACCTGTACGCTGAGCACGCCGTCCTCTTCGGTGACCTCGATGTCGTTCTTATCGCCACTGTTGTCCTTAACTCCAGCGACCCTCAACATCATAGCCTTCTGAGTCGGTGTGAGGTCGGATGACTCAAGGCGCTCCATGTAGGTCTCTTTGGCTGATGTCAGGAGCTGGGAGCCCTGTTGCGCAATAGCGGCCATGAAGCCTGTCGGTGCCTTTTTCCGCCGTGAATGGAATATCGTATATTTGAAGAGCAGTGAACTGTACAACTCCTCCAGGTTCTTTCGTTCTCTGTCAATGTATGAGTTTCCAACAAGATATGGAACAAACAGCTCTTCTATTTGCTGGTCCAGTGTCTGCGAAATCTGTGCCGAGCAAGGTTCTGGGTGTTCGGTAAGACCGTGGGTCTTGAGATCTTCAATGAGTTGGCCGATGTATGTCCTCGCGGCGTGTAGAGTCCGCAAGAATGCTAGAGATGACACTGTATCTGCCTTGTCGAGCACTCTTTCCAGCCGCTGCTGTATCGATTGCTGGAAAACGCGTTGGATGAACTTGACCAGAACTGTCTCCGCAAACGGGAAAGCTTGTTTGATGATAAATGACTCCTCTTGCATGATGACTCGGACCTCGTCTGCTAGAGACTGCAAACTTTGCTCGACTCCCGGCGGCTCCTTGTCCGGGTCAGCGAGTTGTTCCCAGGACTCGTCGTCGCCAGTGACCTCATCCGCCAGGAGCTGATTTCTGTTGATGAAGAAGTCGTGCTGGTTCACAAAAGTGGCTATGACACTAGAACCACCGTTGAAATCATGTAGGACCTGTGCGCACTGCATCATATCGGGAAAGTTCTGCGCGCGGTAGCTCCTGTTGAACTGTTCGAGCAGGTCTTGTTCCAGGACCTCGCAGTACTTCTCCAAGACCTCACGGGTGTTGTGCTTTCTGCTGATGCCAGTGACACCGTTCGTCACGCCGTTGCGCCGGTACCCATTAACCTGTCCCCACGATGTGGGATCCAGTCGCTGGCTTATACGCATCAGCTGCCTCGCAATGGTGGCGCATCGGACCTTGTTCTCGGCACCGCCCTGCCTCTTCATCTCCTCCAACGATGTCAGCTGGCCGTTCTCGCAGACCTCGTTCCAGCATTGTATCAGAAAGTTGGCGTCCAGCGCCCTCCTGCGCTTCCGATCCAGCTCCTCGAGGTTCTCACCAATCTGGACCGCAATGTTGCCACCAGCATCACCCCGGCCGTTTCTGTCATGGCCATTCACACCGTTTGGATGGTTCAACGCAAGGTCGAGCGCTTCGAATTGTGTCATAGATTCGTCAAGCTTGCTGCCCAGGACGTCGAGGGTTTGGTCGTGCTGTGTCTCTGCCCGACGGACTTCGGCCTGTAAGCCTGATTCCTCCTCTTCGAGCTTCTCGGACAGCGCCCCTAGTTGTGAAAGTGCATCTTGGAAGCAGTCAAAGTCAGCCATAGGTTATCATGTGACTGGGAATTGCACAACTCGGCCACGTACTCTCAAAGGTCCTGATCAAGGGCTTTGGGTCGAAAGCAGCTTGTGCAGCCGGCGCAGATCGCCGGTTCACCGGGATAGCGCTTTCAGCCAGTTCATCCACAAAGTCCCGTGTGATGAAGTCTCGGGTCGAGAAGTCGTCTTCTGTGAAGCTTGGTCCCTGGGGAAACAGGGCTCTTGAACCTATCATGGACTCTACCCGTTCCCCTCTGAGCGACATCGTCAGTGCTGCCAGCCCCAAGGGCGGAGTCTTTGCAGAGGTGTTGTAATCAGGGCATCAATTGGCCTTTGTGGTGGTGTGGAAGTGATACTGCAGTTGCTGCGGTTGGGATGTCAGAGTCTGTCTTCGTCAGTGTGTCGGAGCAAGACGCATAGCAGTGTTTGTCGCTGCGGGATGTTTCAATGTATCTGGGGAAGGGAGCCGAGGCGAGAGCCCCTGTCATGTCCAGCACAACCCTGCCGCTGTAGAAGCTACACTGGAAGGTGCTCCCTCCCTTGCTGCCGCGGCAGGCCACCAACCACCTAGCGTGCCAGGCCACCTAGGCAAGGGCCCAGGAGCCAACCATTACAGCGCATGTGCTGCGGATGCACAGCGTCAAGAGCGTCTGGCAGCTGGATTTCTGGGGAAGGGGGGGTTGGCAGCCGCGAAATATTTCCAACCCAGGATTCAACCTCGCCGCCAACCCTCACAGCCTCACCTGCCCACGCCTTCTAGTCGACTCTGATTGCGACGATATTGCGTATGCATCTTGGCATATCATTTCTCTTGATCAAAACTATAACTCCCATGCCGTCGTCATCAAGACTATAGGTTTCCCCATCCCAGATAGCTCGAGGTCTGGCTCCTCGTCTACAATACCATCACCATGTCTTTCCGCTCCCGCTCCAAGGCAACCGAATTATATCGGCGCGACGAGAAGGCTGGTGGGAAGCTTCTCACCCCGGAGGAGAGGATCAAGCTTCTGGAGGTCAGCGGAAGCCCTAGTCCCCAGGCGAACAAGCAAGCTGACCAGAACAAAGCCATACTTGCCACCCTCTAAAGCCGACCAGGAAGACACTGAGCCCTCTCGAAGTCGGTGGCCTACCTTTGGCGTGCGCAAGTTCCTCAAGTCGCAACTACACCTTCTGGTCTTTACCATCATACATGCCATCTTCTCCATATACATTAGAACCCGCCAAGCCTACCATGTCGTCCGCGACCGCATATTCTCCATCTTCTACTACCACCATCGCGATCCCGCCATGATACAAAAGGACGTCAAGAGCCTGGACAGACTGCCCAGGATTCTGAGTGTTATCTTGAAGCTGGAAGATGATGGCAAGGGAGGTGCCGAGCTGGAGCGACTGGTGAACGAGGTGGCCGAGATCTCGGCCTGGTGCGCATGCGCCGGCATACCCGTGTTGAACGTCTATGAGAGGACGGGTGCGTATCTCCCAAAGCCGCTACCGAACGCTTTACTAACAGGCCGCCGCAGGACTACTCAAGCAGTACCTCCCTGAGATACATCGAGCGATCTCGCAAAACCTCAAATCATACTTCGGCAAGCGGCACCCTACGTTGGCGCTCTGCGCGCCTCACCACGAGTCGATCGAGTCACCAGCACCGGGGGCCGGATATGAAGGAGAGGGGCCTGGCCATCTCCTGGTCAGATTGGTGTCATATGAAGACGGACGAGACTCCCTAGTAGATCTCACGAAAACTCTAGCGGAGATGGCGCAGAGGAATAAGGTTGACCCCGCGCACATAGACGAGGGCCTACTTGATGAGGAGCTGAAGGAGATTGTCATGGAAGAATCGGACCTTCTGATCATCTTTGGGCCTAACGTCGAGTTCAGCGGATACCCGCCCTGGCACCTGCGACTCACAGAGGTCTTTCACGTCCCCGACAATGAGGGCGTCGGGTACCAGGTCTTCTACAGCGGCCTATGCAAGTACGCCCATGCGCAGTTTCGACTGGGCCGCTAGTTCAGGCCTTCAAACGTGTTGGACTTGTTGTATAGATTCAAGGCATAAGGCACGACAAGGCAAGAGTAAAGAGGTGGGAGTGCTTCTGCTGCATAGATGTCTTCGAGTATAATACCCCCCAAGTCAAGGACTCCAGATCTGCATCTCGCGGGCAACCTCGTTCCACTTATACACGGGTCCCGTGCCAACGTTGTAATAGTAATAGTTGTCAGTTCCACCCTTCACCATGGCCTTCCTGAAGGTGATGTTGATTCTTCCACCAGGGTCATTCTTCCCAGCCCTCTTGGGAATCGAATGCAGCCATTTGGACTGTGTGAGTCCTCTCATCAACACCATATGTCCGCTTCCAAGAGGCAATTTCAACGGCTTGGCCTCTGGTACACCAGCTTGGTGGTTGCCTGCAGCCACAGCTTTATGCTTCATCAGAAAGTCCCGCCTCGCCCCAAAGGAAAATGAAGCAATAGCCGGCTCTGGGCCTAGAAACCTCTCATCGTCGCTATGGTAAGAGATACTGTCTGCCCCAGACGAGTAGTAATTAACTAGGCAAAAGTTATATTGGCATCCGGTGGCGGCCTCGGCCGATTTCCGGAGGGCATCCAGACATTTTGGTATCGGCCGCGGAGAGTAGCGTGCGTACGCGCTCGCCGGGACCTTGAGGCCTGTCTTGGCGTCGACGATGGTCTCGCCGTCATCAGAGAAGCTCGAGGTCTCGTCAAGACCGAATACGGTAGTGTACCGTGGCGTGTTGATCGGCGTTTCGATGGTGCCACGCTTGATGGTGTACTTGACGCGGTAGAAGGGTAACTGCGAGCGTAGAAAGGTGAAGATCTCCTGTGCAATGTAGATGGGAACGTACGGCTCGAAGTAGAGCAGGTCCAGGTCCGGCTGGTCGTCAATGGCGCGTCCCGGGACAGCGGGCAGCGATGAGAGATCTTTTGAGATGTGCGGTGGGAAATCTGGAATGGTGAAGGGGTATTTTGAATGCTTTGATGCAGAAGTCTGTGACGGTCAGACCATTTGTATTTGTGTTTTGCATCAAAGTTCATTCATATTTCTCATACCGGTTTCTTGTCGGCCACGCTCTTAGTAGCCGCGTCCTCTAGTCTGCGTTGTTTGGCTGGCGGCGCAAAGAACGCGTCCAGTGTTCGCTTTGGGGCCATGTTTCTGTTGATGTTCAGTTGTTCTGCGCGTCAAGTAGGGATGCAAGGTCGCGAGGGACCGCGAAGCCACCATATCTGTAGGGGCTATCCCATGTCAACATCTCGAGAATCCGTCCGTGACATCACCAGTCCAGCGGGTGTTAGTCTCAGCCTTGTCTGCCTGCGCCACAGTTTGCACCACACGGACCCACAAAAGCTGCCCATGTCGCCCGGCGCTTACAGCCTCGCCTAAGTAAAAGTTCGCAAACTTCGCCAAACAGCATCGTGACCAGCACCACCATGAATCTCACCACGGCACCACCACCTTACCCCACATGACCATGTCGACTACCAAAGCTCACAACAGCGAGTCCAATATGAAACAAGGAGACATGGTGAATGTCCTGCGGCCTCCGGTGCTCAAGCCTAGCACCGTCCTGAACAAGGCCGCATTCAACAAAACCCTGAGCCTTGCAGCCGCTACGGTGGGCGACAACAAGAATATCACAAAGATTCGGCAGACTCTTGTGAAGAGCTCGGATATCCTCGCCGTCGAACGGATATCTACCGTCGTCTCAGACCCGAGTGCCTCACTCGCCGCTAAGGGTCGCAAGGCCCTGCTTCTCAACCCCTCCATCTCCCCGGTGAAACCCGACACATGGGGCCCAGTGGTCTCGGAGCTGGTGGAGAAGGATGAGATTGGCATCGCGCCATATGAGCTGCGGCTGGGCTACGACTACTGGACGTACAGGGACGTCATGACCGCGCAGCTCCCCCCAGAGCTTCACGATGACATTCCCGCAGGCTTCAACACCGCGGGCCATGTCGCGCATCTGAACCTGAGGGCGCAGCACCTGCCCTACAAGCATCTCATTGGGCAGGTCCTTGTTGAGAAGAATCAGCACATCAGGACGGTCATCAACAAGATCGACAATGTGGGTGACGAGTCTCAGTTCAGGACTTTTGCCTACGAGGTCCTTGCGGGCCCGGAAGATTTGAACGTGGAGGTCAACGAGAACGGTTGCCTATTCAAATTCGACTACTCCAAGGTCTACTGGAATAGCAAATTGGAGAAGGAGCACACGAGGCTCATCAGGATGTTTAAGCCGGGTGAGGTAGTGTGTGATGTGATGGCTGGTATTGGGCCGTTTGCTGTGCCCGCGGGCAAGACAAGTGTGTTCGTTTGGGCGAATGACTACAATCCGGAGAGCTACAAGTATCTCCAGGAGGCCATTATACGGAATAAGGTGAGTGAACCAACACCCAAGACGACAGGACACGGTCTTACTAGTAGCAGGTCACCCCCTTCGTGCGACCTTTCAATATGGACGGTCGGGTTTTCATCCACCAAGCTGCCGACGGTGTCCTCGCTGCCCACAAGGCCGGAGAGACAGCGACCTTGACCTCGAAACAGAAGGTCTCCCGCAAGGACTCAGACGCTGCGCGTTCTCCACCCACGGTGATTCCAATTCCGCCGACGATCTCCCACTTCGTGATGAACCTGCCCGCGTCTGCAACCGAATTCCTGCCCAGCTTTCGCGGTCTGTACGCTGGCCAGGAGAGCCTCTTTGCGCCCTACACGAGCAAGAAGCTGCCTATGGTCCACGTCCACTGTTTTGCGCTCAAGAGCGATGAGGATGTTCCACGTATCGACGTTGCGGAAAGGGTATCCAAGGAGCTGGGGACAACGATGATCTGGGATGGTGTCAAAGACACGCCTGGCGGCAAAGCCGGAGAAGGCGAGTTGGAGGAGGGCAAGGTCGCGGTGCATACGGTCCGGGAGGTGGCACCGGCGAAGAGCATGTACTGCGCGAGCTTTCGGCTGCCGGCTGAGGTGGCATTCAGTCCGCGAGACTGAGGGGCTTCTGCTGCTCATCATCGTCACGTCATGCCGGCCTACCAGGACGAGCACCTGCGATGGCAAGGCCGACGTTCCGAGATCCCATCAGTGGGGGGGTTCAACTCGACACAGACCACTGTCACCAACCGCCCGCATTTTCACCACGACGGAGGCTATCGAAATTACCTCCTTAGCCCGGGCGGGGAGACGAATTGGATGCTTATCAGCAGGCGGGAGACGCCTGCGGGCGGGCGGCCTGCAGTGACCGTTGAACCGGTGGGGGTTTCACGACCGCCGAGTGGGCAACACAGCATTCCACAGCGCACCGTACAGGAGGGGTATGCAATTTCCACGACGGTAACATTGTACGAGGAACGGGGGCTAGGCAGGCGGTTTTGCTCTCGAGCATGCGTGGTGGCTGCGACCCGGAGTACGATGTACTTACCTGTTTCTCTTCAACGTCCTCGGCCGCGTGTATCAGGTCACGATCATCGTTTTGGTCGACTTGCATTGCCATCTACGCGCAGGTCAGAAATCCCGAGTTGCCCGCCTTGCTCTGCATACCGGTCAGCACGTCGTGATGGGTGCGTACACGGTACCGGTACGCTGGGAACGGAGAGCCTCGTTAAACCCAGGGTGTTCCCGCCGAATGATCCCGCGTCCGGTCGGCAACGGTTCGTGTTCGGCACATCGGCATTAGAGCGATGTGGTTGGTGACTTGCCTAGACGGAAGCCAGGCCCGCTCTTGGTCACGGAAACGATCGGCCATGCAGGGTCTCCAATCTACGTATCTCGAAGATCGCACTCGGCAACGCGGCCAAGGATCAGACAAACAAGTCCAGACCGCGATCAGCCCAGCGCATTATCTCCTGATTACCTGGCGATTGAACATCCGCGGTCTCGACAGATGTTCAAATGTGCCAGCCACGCATGCGGATCCCCAACAGATAGGGCTGATAGGATGCTGTGTGTTCACTCTAGACAATGTCTCCGAAACCATCACTGGGCTACGCGCTTAGTTGAGGACCTACGGCACGCTGTGCGCTAGGCCCTGCGCTTCGTCCTCGGCCAAGAGCGTTCCAAACGTCACGAACGTGGATGGGACGATCGGGATCGAAGAGTAAATGAACGAGCATTGCCACGAGGGTACCAGAGCCTCAGGGCCGCGATGGCAGGGAGCTAGTCGATGAAGGAGGAGGGCTGACGATGGACGACATCATGGAGAGGTCGTCTGCCATGTGAAGGAGGCGTTGGAAGGGCTGGGATGATGGCAAGCACGCATCTGCATTGCCGAATTCAAACGACCGATCAACTTGGCCCTGCTACGCATCAATGCTGAACGCGGCGAGGTTACGACAGCGCGCGTCGAGGCAGGGAGGTCATGTATGCAGCTGAAGATCACAGCCGAATTGGGGAGAGCTCTTGGGAGGTTTGGCTCCCTGCATGGCATCCGCAAACCATTTCCCTGCAGGACATCAAATCCATATTTGATGTATTTCTTTTTATGTGCCGGTTTGCTGGATGTAATAGGATGTAGAACAACCGCGCGAGTATATCAAGAAGAGAGACACGCACACCCCCCTCCCACGCCGGATTGTTGCAACACATATAGCGAACGTTGCTGCAACCCATCTCGCCCTGCTCGCCTGCACGAGCAAGCCACGCACTGCATCCCGACTGTAATCTCTAGAAAATCCGTGCAATCGGACAGCAATGTGATAGAGTTCGAGGGCGCCACACGCTTCGGACACAGCACCCAGTGCCTCGAATCGTTCCGTTCCACAGCAGCCCGGTGAGCGTCGCTTCGCGGCAGGTGGTCTGCCACCACCCTATCAGGGCGACGGAGCTGGAGGTCAAAGTGTGGACCTCGATGGCAACGTGTGCATACAATCAATCCGAACATTGGGCGTTGTCGTGTTGTTCGATCGACACTCGCCTGGAAAGCGTACCCTGCGTGGCTGCTAATTCTTGTCTACAAGAAAAAGGCGGCAAGCGGATGATCAGGACCTCCACACACCTTGAGAAGTGGACGAATCGCGCTTGTGAGGGCAGAATGAAACGTAGATGGCGGGAGGGCAGCACGACGGAAGAGCCAGTGGTACCATATATCCAAGGCGGCACTGCATGTACTGTACCACGCGGTTGAGGGTATCCTGTGGCCCGCTCCGGGTAGCCCAGGCGCCGATCGTACCTAGTGAGGGCCGCCTTCACTACCTGGGTACCTACTGGCTACTGGGAATTGACCCCACGGGGACTTTATAGCATCACTATCGCGGTACAGGTCACGTCCGTGGTGGGTGCCTTTGCCAGGGTCCTCGGCCCAGCCAGTTTCCCTCCCTCGGCGGCAGCTCGTTACACGTTGTAGGTACCTAGTCTCCCCTCCGCACACCCTGGCCGGAGCGCCAGAAACAGTGGCGGCGGCGACGGCGACGACGACGACGACGACGACGACGACGACGACGACGACGAAGCTGTGTGGACACAACGGGTGAGAGGCTGTGAAAATTGCTCAGAGGAGTAATAGTGCGAGCGAGCATTTGACCGGGCGGTAATGCTCTGGCCGCCGAGTCGGGCCTTTCCAAGGTTCCCTCGCCCGGCACAGAACCGGATCTTTGCCTATCCATTACGGAGTCAAAATAGCATCCGTCGTTTACGAGGAGCTTCCGTAGTCCGCACTTTGATGGCCAAGTCATGGATCGATGGGCCCTGCGCCAATTGTCTCATTTCCTCTTCAACCTTTGGACGAACTTGACCGCATGGAGCAGGTTGTGGCGGCCTGGCCTCGGGATTTTATTTTCGATTCTCTCTGCCTTCCATACATATCCCCTCCACCAGGCATTGGCTCGGGTTACCCCTTTCAGAATTCCAGCAGAGTTTCCCAACCCCAGCTTGTCGCTGTTTCACCTGGCGAGGCGCCGGGGGGGGGGAAGGTCTAGACAAGGCGATCTGCACTGTGCTGCCCCAAATTTTGCTCCGGGCGGATGTACAAAAAGAAATCTCTCGGCCGAACTGCCGCGCTCTGGCACCGTGTAGTGCTATAGTACGGTCTAGTAAGTTGGCGCGCACGCCATGTTTATTATCTATCATGCCTCCGCTACGGGATGTGCAGCTTACTGCATCTGCATGTGTGCCTGCTGCAGTGGCAGATTGCGCGTGGTCTTTCTTGGATGGCAGATTTCGACAATGACAAGGCGGGCTGATAAGGTGCGTGCAGTGTCGGTGACACAATATCATCAACCCTTGGGGGGGATGTACCATGACCCCATCTTGTTTCTCTTGAAGGTGCCTCCCTCCCTAATGCGCCGGATGGGCTCCCCTGGTGTGAACGGGACTGCAGGCCTCCATGGCACACCCTTCATCATCCTTCATCCTTCTGACTCTGCGCTACGGCTGTCTCGCGCCCAGTCGACGACGATTTGCTCCACCATCTGGCATTGCATTGTCCAACGGGCGGGCGGTCATGGCTGCGCCAGACAGAGCCAAGAGGCGCCCTGCTCAAGACCTCCTCCTGCTGCGAGGTCCAGCCGCCGTCGAAAGAAAAATGGCAAAGGCTGGCTATACTTACTTCATACATACTTACCTTACCTACCTACCGGTAGGACTGCTCCGCACTTCGCACCCGCCTCTCTGAGCCAAAACGGGGGCTCCACCGGCGGAGGATCTTCTCCAAGCAGCTCCAGATTCGTCACCCCTGTCGTCCCCGGCGGCATCCGAGCGCCGCCTTCGAGAACGTGGTGGGGTGGAGCCATCTGGGTTGGATGATTTTGACGCCAGCAACCCCCACGAGCCGAGCACAGTCGCAGACCTGGACTCGGACGCAACGACTGCAGAATCGCTCCCGGTGCCCACACCAACATTCAGCACCCAGTGGCCGAGTCTGACATACTGTAGGTCTTTCACGGCTGTCTGCCAGAAGTGAAGCAAGGTACTATACTGCAAGTACTGACCACCTGTCAGTCTGGGCGACTCTCACGGCCCTGCGAAGTAGGCAGTGTCCATTGCACAATACAACCCGCTATAGTACAATACGGCGAATCCACCCGCATCAATCCTTACGACCAGTCCCGTCAGAGTGGATCGGCTCGCAGCGCGGGCTGTGTGGCCGGGCCGCGTCAAAACTGATAGCTCACCTCCATCGCTTCCGAGCTGTCAGGCTGGCGCGGCTGACAACGGACAATATTCAACGTCTTTTTTTCTTTTTTTCCCCTTTTTTTCTTCTTTTTTTTTCTTCTTCCCCCTCCCGGCAGAATTCTCTCGTTTCCCCTGGTCTCCTGTATCTCTTTTCTGTCCAGGTCTGTCGCCAACACCAGAATGGGGAGGTCCACGCTGGCGGCTGCGGCAGGACATCTGCTGAGATCGGGCAGCGAATCTCTCTTACTCGGGGAATCTCTTCGGGGCCGAAAATGAACCAGTCCATTGTCTCGATCTTTTTGGAGTTTACTGCAATGACAACTACCCCCCAGTGTGTACAGTCTCGTCTCAGCCGCATGTTCCGAACTCACCGCTCGGGCCCCCAGTGGGAATCCGACGACGAGGTCACCACATAGTTAGAGCCTCATCGTGCGTTCCCCGCAGTCCGTGCAACGGGAGCCCTCAGGCCCTGCTCGGGTTACGCAGTACATCGTATCTCGCGGCGCTCTTGGCGAAGCCGGGGCCCAGCGTGCCGGGAGGCCATGGTGCATGGCGGCTCCTGGGCGAAGACTGTACATATGTAGGCACCCCCTTTCCATATGTGATGGGAGTCAACGCAACACAGCGCGCCTGAGGAAACTGCCCGGCAATATAGACTCTCCAGAAACAGGTCTCAAGATGTCTTGGAAAAAGTTGGCAACCGATGCAAGCCAGCCATCCCTCTCAAGAAGTCGCAGATGGTCTCCAGACCGTCGCATCCGTCCGTCCTACTGTTGGGCTCGTTCTCAACGCCAACCCCATCCGTCTTGCTGTCGAGCCGGGCTTGGAGACCCTCCGGACGTTCGTCGTGAACGACAATCAGGGTCCTCGACGCGCTGAACTTCTAGTGTGACCAACTACTTGGGTACGTGCTGTATAAAATCGGACGGGCTCCGCAAGCCGTGCACACGGGAGAGTCGACCACCACGCGGGAAAAGCCTCCTAGTCTCATTACGACAGCGACGCTCTTGCGCAAGACGGCCTTCAAGGTCCTCATATAGGAATTGTCGAGGCATGATCGTGTTCGCGCAGTGCGCGTGTAGGGGGCTCGGTCCCAAGAAAGCTGCACGCACGCTCGAGAGACCACGGCATGGATACATGGCGGTTGTAGCAATGAAATCCATTGGCTCATCAACCGTTCCCGTCGTGAGCGGCCTAGTCAGATGCTCGCAGCTGAGACGTTCACCGCCAGGAGAGAGACAGAGCCTAATTTCCTGAGGGTGTGAGAAGTTTGCCTTGCGAGTCACAGCCGTCTTGGCAGACAGCGGGCCAACTTTGTTGTGGCCCAAAGTAGCAGCCATGTACGGAGTACTGGCCGCCGCTCCTCTGCTGGATCATCGTCACGACACCTCATCAGATAGAACGCGATACGCAGTCGGATTCGAAATACAATTTTGCAAACGAGTGTAACTTTCCCACCGTCCAGCGAGCGGCCCTGCTGTGCCGGGGAAATCTGGGGTAGGGCCTGAAGCTTCCAGCTGGGAGGCGCGGGCGTCTTGAAAGAGGAAAAAGCAATTGAGTCCGGGGCCCCGCAAACATGGATGCCATGGGTGCTGAATGGCTGTTGTTGGAGCGAGACGCCACATGATTGACTTTCGGCCTGCGCTGCAGCATCAGATCGCCAGCCCAGGGTAGCAGCAATTTCGGCGTTCAATCTGCAAGTCAAAGTGATGACTGGTTGCGGCCTACACGGCAAGTCGGTTCAAGGAGTTCAATATATGCTGTGTAGATATAGGCACAGTAGGTAGGTAGGTGGGTATTGTGATAGTCGCCCCACATGGCTGAGCCAGCAACGAGACGGAGCGAGCGGATAGGACGCAGCAGCTAGTCAACGTCAGGGTCAAGTGCCGTGAGCAATACTGTATACAACTTGGCTATACCACCCGGGAGAGATTGGCTTCGGTAAGGTTCATATGTGTGGTGTGCGTCTATAGTGATACCGATAACATATGATATGTGCCTCGAGGGTACGCACGTAGAAGGGAAGGGCGTACGTGACGACTCGGCGCGGGAGGCGGCTGGACGGTCAACAAAGCAACGAACGCCGTCTCACGCTTTTCCTCTCTTCTACCCTTTCTTGTTCATTTTATATTGAAGGCCTTTGGGTTGACTGGCCAGACGACGTCCGTTCTTCGTCGAGGAGATAGAGGAGGAGAGTGGGGGTTGCATTGATGCCACAGTAGCGGGTGGCAGGAAGGTTGATGGTTGTTTGGGGGGGGGGGGGCAGCGGGCCAACGATGAGACCTTAAGTCCTTCGTTCATACTACCATCTGAGCACGGCATCAAGGAGGCTGCTAGTTTGTATGTATAACGCCGCGGTGGTGTTGATGTACAGTACGGCCAGCTGCGAGCATTTCTGCGCGGCGGCTGGTATTGCAGCATTGATTGGTGATGTACGAAGTATGCATGTCCTGCCGTCGGTAGGATCTGTGACGTGACGTCGGCTCGAACTATGTCTGTAGCTAGAGGGCCCCCCGGGGTCTTATCTCGGTCTTGCAGCATAGGGGACATGTAGCCACGGGATGGCGTTTACCGGTATGGCGCGACGTTTGCAGAGACGGGCGGGCAGAAGGGAGAAGAGGTGGCCGGGAGAAGTCGGGACGTCGGGCCTGGCCACGGGCAATGGGCGGCGGGGACAAGCGGGGCGTCGCATTCATTCGCGTTTCGAAGTTACGGGGAGGGAGGCGTGAAGACGAACTATAGCAAGATGCATCCGACGTCAAAAGGAGACCCTGAATTGCTGCATCTGGGCCCTGTCCCTGGCCGTGCTGATCCTAAAAACGGAGACGGTGTACGTACGCCAAAAGCTGCTGGCCTGCTGGCCTGCTGGCCAACATCCCCCCTCCGCCTCCACTCGAATCGAGCTCCCACCCAGTCTTGGTTGCAAAGAACCAACCCACCAACCCACCAACGAATAGACAAAATGAGACATGGCTATGACTGCATTGCATTGCATTCATGTTTCCCGGCGTTGACGGGTGTGTCATCGGCACACAATGCGGGCAGCCTGGCGGCCGGGCAGCCTGGCAGCCTGCTCCGCACCGCACCGCAATGACGAGTGCGAAACGTCACAAGGCTGAACTGATAACGGAGAGGAGAGCGTGTAACACGAGAGCAAGTTCTTGTTCGTTTGGAAATGTGCGCGTGGGACGCACGGGGAATTGGTGGAAATGAATGATGGATGACATCAAGGAAAAGATTCCGGATCCAAATGAACATGTTTCACTTGACCGTTCGCTGCGTGCCTTTTGCTCCCCAGGCGAGGAAAAAGCAGTTCGGATTGAATGACGGCGGCGTTTGAGGCATTTGCTGCGTTTGCATCATTTGCATTTGCATTGGCAGCAGCAATGCATTCCAGCTCCCCGCATAACCCCAGACTCTGGACCTCGCGCCCCGGCTCGCTGATTTGGCAATTCCTGACCATCGATCCCCCCCCCCCCCGGATTCAGAAAAGCCAATCATGCCCGTTGTGCCACTCTCCACACAGTCCGTGCCCAGGTCAGCCGCCGAAATCAACCCTCAGCCAGTCGACCTCAACCCCGGATTTTATCTCCAACTCTGCGTTTGGACATTACCCTTTCGGGTAATGCATCTCATCGACGCCCATAAAGGGACAAAAAGCAAAGCAAGAAAAACCCCAGCGGATGGCCTGGCACCACGCCGGCTGTTTGCCTCGTGGCCCAAATCAAATACTGCACAAGACGTAAAGCACTGTACTGCACCCAAAGTACCGTATCATGCTCAATTCACCCCTTCGTCTGTCTGGTTGTTGCCGACGCAGCTGCATTGCTACTCACTCGACTTTACTTTCTGGCGCAGGTCAAGTGACCCGATTCTGGCCTGAATGTTCCCCGGGAAAAGCTGAGACACCCCACAGACTCAAGACCAGCAGAACAACACGCGTTTCCCCTCCCGCCCTGGCCCCCCACGTACTCTACTGCCAGCAGTGCGGGATCCAGCGAGACCAGACCAGGCAACCTGGAGGGCAGAAAGCCAGCCGCCTCCAGCGGGTGTTGACAGGTACGAGGGAGCGCAGGAACGAGATCCCAGCGTGGCAGGCCAGTCATTTGTTTGGCGACACAGCGGCCCCGTGGTCTGCCTCTCGAGGCAACAAGCCAAGATTGCTCCCCACGCTATGCGTCCCGGTCCGCCCTGTTGGCTTTCCTCGGTGTCTGGCCTCGCATGACTGGCCGCTCTGCCTGTTGGAGTCTGAAATTTTGGATTTCGGACTCTGGACTGTGGATCTGGGGGCTTGGGACCTTGAGCCCGTGGAGCATCAGCTGAGCATCTGACCAAGGCTTGACCTGACCTGTGCAGAGGATTCTCCCGAGCCTCTCAAACAGACATTTCGCCGCCCGACTGTCGCCTCACGTACGAAGTACACAGCAGAGACTCACTCCGGCCGATTACCGAGGTGTCGGGATCCTCTCGCCATCGTGCGAACGCGCCCTGCCCGCGCCGGGTCCAGGGCTCCAACCGCGGCTGTTCGCTTGCAAAAGCAGGGACCTTGACCGCCCCCTCCTCTAGTGTCCTACCGAGAATGCGTACATATGTGCTGTATACTGTGTAGTCTGCGGCCCTCGCCTACGTACATGGTAGGTAGGCACGTTCTGGACAAACAGCAAGCCTGGTCACCTCAGGATAGGATACACTATAGTAAACCCACCAAGATTTTGGTCTGTTCCTCATGAGTCGAGTCAAGGTTCGTCTGTGTTCTTGGGTGCTATATTCGATGACTCTGCCACGTACGGGCGAGTTCATGGCCGAGCTGTCGGTCTGGCTGCCGTGCGATGTCACCCGCAGATGATCCCTGTCGGCTCGCATGCGACGCCAGACCCAAAAGCCCGACACCGTCTCCTCCGTGTGCGTACTTGGAGGAGGTGATGATAAGGCACTGCGCTCTCACGGCACGGCTCCGTCGTGACGGCCGCCGTACTGCAGACTGCACACTGCACTGCGACCCCGCATGCCTCATGCCTCCCTCATGCCTATCTAAGTATGTTGTACGCAATATTCCCATTCTGATTCCTGTACCTATTCCTGTTCATGTTCCCGTTCGTACACCACACTGAGGTATGTGGGTGATATGAGATGTTCTCTCCTTCGTCGGGGCTCATTCTTCGGCCTGGGCACGATCACAGCCAATCTCCCTTGCCAAGGAGCCCGCGCATATGCTACGTACTCACCCATATTTGTACTGCTGCATGTTCGCGTACAGTACAAGACTGCTTGCTTGCAGGTACGCGCAAGTCCAGCAGTACTCAAGATTCTCCCTCCTCCGTCTGCATCTCTCGAGGGGGTCGGCTGTAGGCTGGCGAGGGTGACTGGCATATGGCCATCTGCAATTGGCACAAACCATCCGTCCACCACAAGCGATTGCCCACCGATTGTCCTGTGGATAGATAAGCTGCACTGTGCCCCCGGGAGTGAATAGAAAGAAGCGATGTGCGAAAAACGGCGTCAAAGTACATACTCTATAATTCGGCTAGCTTGCCAGGGCGTACAGTAGTGGTCAGTAGGCCGGCAGGGTCCTCTGTGGCCCCCGTGGCACTTGTGGTGCATGCTTTTCCTTAGCGCGATGATATGGTGCCCCGTTAGGACTAGCGCGGATGCGGTACTGCACGATGTACATGGCATCCCGGCTCGAGGGCGAAAGAAACGTCCCAGAAGCCCAGACCCTCGCGACCTGCACCCTCGTCCCCCCAAGCAACCCCCCAGCTTCACCCCCGTCTGTCCCCCCCCCTCTCATGCCCAGATCGAATTTTGAGTTAATCAGGGCCCCGGATCTTTCAAATCACCAACCCATCCCGTCCTCCTTCACTTCCCATCCCCATTCGTACAGTACCAGCCCGTACCCATAACCCCATTCCGCCGTGCACTGCGTTGCCGTTTGTGCGGTTTGCACGCCAACTCACACCCGCCTTTCCCCCCATTGTCTTTGTCGTACTTTGCGGCGAGCTGTGCGTTTTCTGCTCCTCTTTTTCCCGATATCACATCCTCGACCTCGAGTCTCGACTTCCCGTCTTCCCTCTTCTTGATCGGTCTCCCTCCTCCCTTCACCTTCTCTCTGTCTCTCTCTCTCTCTCTCTGGAGAACTTCACCTGTCCGTCCACCTTGTCACCTCTCACTCACTCACCCACCAACTCCCCCTCAGCCCTCGCCACGCCGCGTCGAGCCAGGTCGAGTCAAGTCCTCTGCAGGCCAATCTTCAGTCCAACCCATTCGCTGTTGGCTGTTGGTTCCCCAAACATTGAATCGCAGGCTCAACAAGGACCCGCAGATTCGAGACACCTTCTTAAATCGTCACCACCACACCTTGGGCTCAGTCTTCGCCAGCTCCTCTCCTCATTGGACTCGTTGGATTCTGCACAATCCGTATCCCACCGACCAGTCACGCCCGAGCTCCACCTCCGGCCTGTCAATCTCCACCGCCCTCATCTCTACTGCCTGCTTTGGTGGGTACGCAGAAAGTGCAGGTGATTCGAGCCCTGCAGGTCGACTTCACAACTCCTCGATCCTGAAACAATCTTCGACAGCCCGACTCAGCACCACTTCCCACGCAAACTCGCAGCCGGCCACCACACGTTGACCGACTGGGTCGCGTACCGATGACGGACCTTCTTCCACGATCCACACAATCAATACCGGTGATCTCGGACACTTCGTCCAGCTGATCACCCATCACCCCAATCCGACATGGCTGTGGTGATCACTGCCGAGGAGAGCACCTACTTTGGCTCTTCTGGCCTCCACCGCTCACATTCCCAGGCAAAGTTTTCCACGAGGCAACCTGGCGGCTTTCACACATCCGCGTCGGCCTCGAGGATACATGACCACTACCCACAACCGGCCAAGCACGTCTTCTCCGACTCCAACAACTCCACGGCGCCGTCCTCGCCACGAACAATCCAGGTATCAACTGCCGACCTGTCATGCTCTTCAACTCCCGCCAGCAACCTTTCCCTCTCGACGGACAGCGACGCCTGCGAAGAGCCGATATTACAAGCGCTCAGCGAGGAAAACGACGACATTGTCTTCCCCGACTACAATGGCTTTCAGGTGCCTTCCCCCGAAGAGTTGGAACCTCCACCGAGCCCGCGGGCCATCAACTCGTCCGGCAACGACACATCCACGACACCATCGGCCCCACAGACTCCAGACCTCTGGGAGACTGTTCCCGCCGCAGACGACACGGCCGTCGGCGCGCAGCCCACCCGTCACGTTGACTATCTGTCGCACGAGTGGAGGGAAGAAGACATATGGTCGTCATGGAAACACATCGTGTCCAATAGGGACAATTTCAACAACTCGGCACGACTGGAGAATGCGTCTTGGAGAACGTGGATGAAGGCCAAGAACAATCTCAAGACTGTTTCTCCAGAGACGCTTAATTGGTGCGTGGATTACTGGTGCACTCGAGGAACCGCATGGAAGCTGTTTGCTAATTCATATCACAGGCTGAAGGACTGCGACGTTACCTGGCTTTACGGGCCTTTACTCCCTGGGAAGAGCACTAGTCTGAGTGGCTCGCATCACGACTCCAATGTTGGACTGTCGAAGTCGAATTCCTTCATACAGTCGCAATCCAAGAAGAAACCTATTCTCAAGAAGCGCAGCATGTCCGAGGTCATGCTGCAGAAGTCGCTCTCATCTTCCTCCCTGATCAAGCAGGCTGCAGCGGCTGTTCAGGCACAGCAACGGGAAATGCCTAGAGGAATTAGGGTGTCCGTCAGGCCGAGACTAGAGCGGGCTGCTACCGATTATGTGACCTTTCCTTTTTCTTCACGGAGAATGAGCAAGGAAGACTTCAGCACCGAGCCATCATCCTCAACTTCTGGAGTCATCAGCCCAAACACCGAGCGGAAGCATATTCATTTCAATGAGCAGGTCGAGCAGTGCATCGCCGTCGAGGCCAAGGGTGATGACGAGGACGACGTGGACTCGGAGCGGTACAATGTCGACTATGACAGCGACTCGGATGACGGGATCATGATGAAGCGAACGAGTAACCGGAAGCGAAAGCCAATCTTGAGAAAACCCAGGAAACCTGAGAATGCCGAGAAGAAGATGCTGAATCCACTACCGCCGACTACCCTTAAGTATCGAGACGACACTCCAGAACCCACCGAGACAGCAATGAAGCATTCTTACAGAAGTCCCGTGTTGTCACCATCTTCCTCGCAAGAGACCCTTCGGCCTTCCAAGTCCTCTGGCAAGATGTTCTTCGTCGACGAGTCTGACGAAGACGACGATGAGGCAGAGGACGACCCTTTTGGCGGACCTGGCCTGAGGTCGCCACCGCCTGGGGGATTCGGGTCGTCGTCAGGATTCCGCCGCACCACCTCTTCGAGCAGCCTCGATGCAGCGCCAGCTGGTATGAAACGAACAGAATCTGGTATGTTTATGCCTTGTGAAGAAGGCGAGACGGCCTCCGAAGGGATTGTTGGTTTCGTCCTTGACACGGTAAATACGGCCCGGGATATTGCACACGTGGTATGGAACGTGGGGTGGAGGCGATGATGTTGACTTGCTCGTTCAGAAAAAGAAGGCTCCGCAGACCTCATTCCCCCGATACTCACGCGATGATTGAGCACTTCTGTCAAGACTAATCCTACTTTTCTGCGCCGGGCATTTCAGCATGTCTTTTGCGGTCATACCACATCTATCATCCTGTCTTGCGAACGATTGTACGATAGCATCCATGAGTGTTTTGCATCATGGTTTGAGCGTTGCATTTTCTTGCCACACCTCCACAGGCTCGTCCAGCCCACTTCCGACTTCCACGAAACCAACATTCGACTCATTTGCATCGTGTCGACTGCGGCATCAGCATCACGGACGGCGTTTCATTTACCGCCATCACAAACCGAACATTCGAAACGTTCAGCATGGCCGCCCTACTTGAACACACCCACTGTCGGAGGCAGTTCTCCCGTCTGAGATGGCTTCTGACCAGCTCACGTGAATGGCTCGACGGTGGAGAAGAGGGCGGTCTCATCGGGTCTCTGGAAATCCGGTTCACCGCGCGGGGAGTTCTTAAATATGTGATCGGCCCGACTGCGAGCGGCCCTGATCAATGGTCTTGGGGCGAAATTTTTTTTATTTTTTTTCCAAAAAATCATTGGGGGGTTAAAATAAAACACAGTGGGGAGGGGTGTGGCTCACCCGGGGAAAGGTGTCACTTGACTTTCCACAAATGGCGTTTCGAGAGGGGTTACACCAAGGGAGATTCAGAAGGAAAACTCCAGGTTGGCAGGACCCAAAATACCATCGAAGGGGTTGGAACCAGTGAGATTGTGATAGAGAAAATAGGCGATCCAATCTATGTGGGCGCGTCCTAGCCCAGGATGCACTTGATATTCGGGAGAGGTGAACCAGACCGAAACCTTGTGGGTGAATTTGGGACAACCCAGCATGGTGAGATGATGGCGAGGTTGGCACTTCCACTCCTAGGTTGGGGCCGATGCAGAGTTCACTCGAGCCGGAGAAGAGGAGCAGGACGGGCGGCGCCAGTTTGGAATGGCTGAGCAACCACTGCCTCTGCCCTTGCGGCCGCGCTCTCTCTCTCTCTATATATAGGCAGCAGAAGACCAATGGACACCATACGAATTCCGGAACGCTTTCAGCCCGACGAATGTGTGAGGTGATGGGACATGTCCACTGTTCCTGCCGCGCCTCTGCCAGCTCATTGGCTATCGGAGGGGCCACGCCCTGATGAACACTGGAGCCGGTCGTTCGGGCTCGCGCCGAGGGACGTGACCAGCGCAGACGGACCGGGCGACTGTCAGCCGTTGACTTTGCTGGCCGGTGGCTGAGAGAGGGCCGGCCGGGTGACTGTCGGATCCGTCGGCTCACTTCGCAAACCTTGTGTACGTGCGATTGCCCTGCGGTATCTAGGAGGGTCAATACATGAACAGATCGCGGTTTCGCGACAAGTTGTGAGTGGTGGTGGTTTAAATGCTATCTTCATGACTGCGTAGATAGATAGTAGACCCCCTGCAGTGAAGTTGTATCACTGGCATTGCGCCGCACAAGTTTTTCTGGTATCGTGGCAGATGTCTTGTATGTCTACGTATTGTACACTGTTTTGTTCCTCGCTTTCCCGCGACATGCGTGTCTCTGTAGCGCCTCGGGCGCGTCACCTGGCCTGTAACTCTCCTCCTTTGCCAGTCTGCCCGCCCTCGACCGCCGCCTCATCGGCCTGCACCCTGATCTTGTTCACGGCCTCCACATACACCTCGCCCAAGTGGACATTGACATCCACCAACCTGACCTCAAAGACATCTCCCTTCCTCAAGTCCGCAACGTCCAGCCCGAGCCGCCCCAGCCCCTGCGGCACCAGCCAGGCAGAGAGGTCGAACCAGTCGAGGTTGCCCGGGACGATCTTGGTCCTCGCGCCGCCTGCGGTGTCCGAAGCCAGAGTGGTCACGACCTCGAGTCTGAACGTCTCCGGCAACTTGCTCGCGGCGGCGTCGTCGTCGGAGGGGTATTTCCACGCGCGCACCAGCGCCTGTAGGATGTACCCATTGCAGCCCCTCCTGTTGCCGAGGCGCTTTATGATACGCTCGCGCAAGCGGAGCCACGGAAAGACATTGTTCTCGAGGGTCTTGCGGTGGAATGGTAGCAACTGCTCGGAAACCACGCCCCTTTCCATCTCTTGCACGAGCGCGTTCTCAATTTGCCAGTGGGCGAGTAGGTCCGAGTATCGACGCAAGGGGGATGTCACTTTGGTGTAAGCCTCTGAACCCATGAGGAAGTTCGGCCCAGGGCGCGCGCTTAGCTCGTCAGGCCCGACAAGGCTTCGCAGCTGCCTGATTATCTCGGGCGAGGGCTTCTCGCCACGCAGGAGCTTGGGGTAGTAGATCTTGTCCGTATAGGACTTGACCAGCTCGAGGTTGTTCTCGACATACGGCTGCGTGAAGTAGGGCACTGGCACGCCGCGATCTGCACACCACCTTCCGGCGATCTCGCCGGCCAGCTGCATGGTGCTCGACACCATGGGCGACAAGTGCGCGTCCCAAGAGATTGCGATCGAGGGATCACCGTTGCACCTCATCGTCCCTGGTTTGATCCGTTCTAACGAGGTGTCGTCGAAGGATGCTGTTACGTTGGGGTTGGGCGAGTAGACTGGAATAGCACCCTTGGCGAGACGCCGTTGGTGGCACGCCTCTGCGAGTCGGTAGAGGGTCTTGAGAGACTTTCGATCGGTCGATTGCAGCTCAGAAGGGGTTTTCATCTGGCGCGCGGCTGGTTTCTCCGCCGGCAGCTTGCCCACAGCGAAGTCCTTCGTCCCCGCGGACTGCGAGAAGGGGTTAAAGGGCTCGACATCCACGGCGGCATTTGCATCTTGCGGGGTCATGTAGACGAATGCCTGGAGCTTGGCAGGCGTGATCTTGTATTCGAGGAGATTGCCCTCCTCGTCGACCTTGCCACTGAAAGTAAGGCACGGCCTGCCTGGCGCGAGGGAGAACAGCTCTGAGACTTGGTCTCCCAAACCCCACATGTTGCTGTAATGTCCGGAAAGGTATAGAGTCAACGGCGTCAGGCTGGCACGCTCTCCGAGCGCGCACTGATGTCGAATCTGAGAAGCAGGATCCGCAACATGGATGTGAATCCAGTGCTCACCGGGCACATCCGTTGCTTCGATTGACACGGCATCATCGATATCGGTCGTAGATTTGGCGTCGATGGCGAAAGCCGTAAGATCCCCCCAGTCGTGACGTTTGCCATAGAAGATGTCTGGGGTGATGTAGGGCTTGATGCCTTCCGGCCCCAAGGGCAACGATACGAAGCCCCTTTCCCTTGACAATCCGACGGATGGTACGCGCTGGGTCAAGCGGTAATGCAATTCCCAAGGAGTGACATAACCAACTTCCTGCAAAAAGGTCCAGCCCGTAGTTGTCGACAAATACTCGCTGTCTTTGTACTTTCCAGTAGCGCGCAATATCGCTGACCCTATCCAATGGTAGCGTGAGGACGCCGAGAACTGGTCGAAACCCGCCCACAGCAGCATAAAATGCATGATGCTCATGTCCACGTCGGTCCATGCCGTGCGACCAGTCTGCCTATTCTTCTTCGAGGGCCCAAGCATGCCGTGTGGGGTCCAGTCTCGAGATAGTCGGCTCTCATCAATGACCCCTCTGGCTTTCAGGATGAATCGGCCAAGTTGGCTCTGGCTCAACTGCGATGGTGTCAACTCGGACAGAGGAGTCTTCACCTTGCCGGGTATGTCGGTAAACAGCCTGACCAAGGTCTGCATGTTTTCGATCAGTGCCGCGTCCTCGCGCGGGGTGACCTCAAACACCCACGTCTCGGAGCTGCCCAGCTGTTCCAGACGTCGGAAGCCCAGGTCGTCGCTCGAGATGGTGCGGTGGACTGCATACAGCACATGCGGAGGCGTTGGCCATTTCCAGTCCGTGCCCTGACACACTAGAGCTTGTATCTGCTCCAAGGTGACATACCTTTCCCCCGACTTGGATACAATCTCGTGAGCATTCTCGAGGCGTGTCCCGTATTGCTGCAGGACCTCGTCTGCCTGTTGTTGAAACCTGACCATCTTCTCCAACAGCTGCGCGCCCGTGAAGCGGTCCGGGCCCGCTTTCCGTCTTATCAATTCCCTCAGGGCCTCGCGCGAGAGCTTCGCCTCGGGCAGCGTGGCCACCAAAGGTCGAATCATCTCCTCCGTGGCGAAGCTTCGGACGACGAACCGCGACTGCAAGTGCGGCGTCGCGGTCCACCCACCAGTGGCGGTGTAAATATGGTAGAAGCCGTTGATGTAGCCAAGGCATATCGCAGGAAGCGGGACCCTGTCGCCCTCGAGCAAGAGCTCGATCAGGTCACCGGGTTGAAAGTCGGTCGGCCCGGGGAGAAAGTCGAGCGAGCCATCGCTGTCCAGGAACGGCTGCTCGAGCTCTGAGCTGGGCTCGTCCTCCTCTTGTATGAGCCCGCCGAGATTTCGAGCCCTCGTGAGCAGGTTCCTAGTCCGACCACTCTCACCGGAGTCGGCGGGCAAGGGCCTGGGGGTTTCGACCAGATTCTCTGCCTCCCATTGTCGCAATCGCTCGCGGATTGGCGGTGGGTCCAGGCGTCGTCCGATTTCTTGCTGTTCCTGGATGGTCGCAAAGGCCTAGCGACATGACGTGAATCAGAAGGGGAGCCGCAGATCAGATCATGACGAGGATCTTGAGGCATCTCAGTGGCCAGCGTGTTCAGGTCAAGAACTTACCTGGCGGCCTGGCGGCCGAAGTCCGATGTGACGGGCACCACTCGCCGAATATGGCCTCTTCACCAGCGAAGGCCTCGCCGGTGTGTTTCTCGACAGACATCTCCAGCACACATACGATCCAGACCCATATCCAGCCCTCTGCATCGTTGGATTGACCGGGACACGCTGAGAAGGAGAAGTAGAGCAAAGGGGGGATCAAACGGTGACGGCGCGTCGATCCAAAAAGTCTTGAGGGCCGCCTGCCGTCATCGCTATCGATAAGAAAGCCTGTCTTACTGTACAGGACGACCCCCTGTTTTTTAGCATTTTGGTACAAATAGCTATATATCGAGATCCTTATCCTACTAATCAAATTTTACGATTTTTATCTTTGCAACTAGCATTTGGTGTTTTTAAACCTTGTTATTTAAATATGCTATGCAGCAAACTGCTTATTTAAATATATTTAATGTTTTAGTTTTATTACATTAAGCCTTTATGCTAAGCGCTATTGTAATTATTATATTAGTGTAGTTTAAGCACCTAAGCAGTTGCATAGCTTTTTTTCTTATAAAAATCCTTATTAATAAAAAAAATAAATAAAAGAGGCAAATTATTTGCTAAAAGCATATAAAAACTTTAAAATCTTTAGTATAATAATCACTGCTGGGTTTTATAGGTTTTTAGAGTGCTAAAGGGTTTATATTAGCAAAAACGGTTGAAAAAGTATACTAATTATAGTATAAAAACATTATTATTTTATAACTAGCAAATAATTACTAACTAGTAGTAAAGCTATTTAAAAGTAAATATTTAAATTAATAATTAAAAGG